>DF246242.1:0-10465 GCA_000507305.1 Breviolum minutum Mf 1.05b.01
GAGCAAAGACTTGCTTATCACAGTGACTTGAGCTTCCAACACAGCACTGCTCTAGCGTCACCTTCAAAGTCCATGTCTGACCCATGCAGTCAAGTTGGCACCTGTTCATTTGTCTAAGTACCTGTCCTGGGCTCGAGTAAACAATCACTAATGGGAGTCATCCTGCCTACATGTGCAGTGTACAGGACGCGCTCTGAGAAAGCCTTCTCCTCAAGCAATCCACAGAAGTTACAACACCGCTCCACTCCTTCCGGCCCGACTGATTTTGGTCCATCTTCCTGACCAAGATTATGGCCCTTCATAGTTTGAATTCAAGTTTCATGAAAAGATGCAGGGGTTTTCTGCAGTACCCCGCCCGCCCATCCTGTCGCAAAAGACAACAGCAAGCTGTGCACCCAGAAGTGCTGATGCCTCGACAACAAGCAGCAGCTTGTAGCAACCAAAGAGTCACCGATTGATTAGTTGGATATATATACATAATTATACATAGTATAAAAAGTAGGGTGATAAATCGAAATAGATTTGGAAACCCATTGGATTTTCCGCCAAAAACGCCCCCTTGACCGATGAACCCCCCCAGGCATTCACCCTTTTCCGCCTGAGCACTGCATGTTATCATCCGTCAGCTCAAAGGCTTGCATCATGGCTTCTGGCACATTACTGGGTTCCTCCCGTGATGTGCGGAACCGAAAAACGACTATATGGGTGTTTCCAAGAATAGGGGTACCCCCAAATCATCCCATTTTAATAGGGTTTTCCATTATAAACCATCCATTTTGGTGGAAAACCCCTATTTTCGGAAACATCCATATAAACATCATCCTCAAAAAAAAGTGATTGCTTCGATTTACTAGTTGTGCTAAAAAAGATGCTGAATCGCTCCGATTGCTGCACCCACCACCAAAATGGCCAACAGCTAGTTTAGTTGATTTTGATCTATGTTTGCCATTGAAGAATCATCTGTTCAGCAAATGCAATATGATATATGATATATGTATATAATCTATCTGCCAAAATCTCCGAGCTTTTGTCGGTCCTTTTCCAGCTCCATGAGCAAGTTCCTGAGTCTTAAAGCCGCCGCTGGATTAACCAAGGCAACCAGACATCCCAAGGCTTCGACTTGTGCAGATGCTCCAACACATATTCCACACACTGCCGACCACCATGACCTCAGCTTGGAAACCATGAGCTAAGCGTTCAATCCAAATCCAACCCAAGAGCCGTGCCATCGTAGATGGCGAAGTAACAGCTGTTAGGATGTTCGCCTTTCAAAAAATGGGGGCAAAGATGCACAAGCCTTCCACCATTGAAAAGACACCTGGATTCTCTTCAATTTTCAAGGATTTGGAAAACCAGGTGGAAGCCTTTCACAAAATTCTCAGAAATTCCCTGAGAGGCCCGTGCTGTAGCAATCAATAAAGACCCAACCATCTTCCATCTCTTCTCTCCTCAGCATCAGCCGGTAATGTTGGCCTTGATGCTGAGATAAACGAACAATCCCAATCATCCTATCTGGTGACAAGAAGGTGCTTCCAGGATCTCAATTTTGCAGCATGTCAAGTCGACTTGTTGGCAAGTTAATCCCAGAATTTGTACTTAAATAGTGCCTGGGGTTCACCCGCCTACCAATGTCATCCTCCCAACCGGCCGATCGCACTGATAGCGGGTTCGGAGCCTCGCATTTTTGCCGTTTCACGGACCACAACAATCATCGATTCTCTCAATAAACACGCTGGGCTCGCATATCCCATCGCGAATTAGGTGGAGCAGATTGCCCTTTCGGAAATGCACAAATGTTGTTCAATCTTGCACAAATGCATCCTAGTTCTTTGACCTCAGACCAGGGCTTTGATCGATTCCCAGAAGTGTTTGACAAGGATTTTTGGGATAAAATGTACCTTTGGAGTGTTGTATCTCTGACTGCTGTGGTAGCCTGAATTTGTGTAAAATCTTGAAGTCCGAAGGTGTTGGTGACCCACTCACGCCAGACCTAGTACATATTACTTCCACGGGTTTAGCCATGGTTTTGTGATGCATCACTTGATTCTGCCATGCATCTCGATGAGCCAATCCTGCAAGAGATGAAATTTTCCAAACAGCAGTGACTTGCACATCATCGAAAGTGATGATTGTCCTATCATGACTGGGACCCAGCATTTCAAAAATAGTTTATAAAACAAAAGAGTCTTCACATTGGATCAAGCCGAGGGCGACCAAATGATTCAAGTGCTTCTTTGTAATGATGTTCAATGTTGGTCTATTCATCACTCAGTCACTCAATCCCAGCTACTCCAGCATGATAGCATGATACTACTGTTCATGGTTAGAATCCCACACCAGTTGATAGATGATGATAGATGATGTATCGCATGCGTTTGGTTTTTCGTTGATGAACATTACTTCGCAGCTGGATAGTTGGATTCCAATTTCAACACCCAATCGGCTGTGCATCACGGCTTTTTTCAGGGCATGCTTCACATTCAGCAAGCGGTCCATGACCAGCCTTTGTGAAACAGCCCGTGTGGCAAACTCAACAACTGGTACCGTTGGAAGGTCGGCTGATGTCTCGCATTTCCTTGGCTTAATTTGTGAATTCATCACGGAAGTATCAGTGATTTAAATATCATCTCAATCTCTTTGGACCGAAACACAAACACAACAAACACCAGATGTTGAGTGATATCGCCACATTGGATGACTGGATGTGGATGGGATATCTGGCCATCTCACGCAGTTTCCCATCACACCTTGGGGTAGCCACAGGTCATCAGATGCTCTGAGAGAAAGTAGCAAAATGCATGGCCACAAGTCCAGATTTCAAACAAGAAATCCAACGACTCGACGACTAACTCATGTCTCAGTCGTCGCCTCCTAATGCACGGTGCATCCTTGGCTCACAGTACCAAGGTGGGCTCCTGATGCAGATTGAAATCCCACAACGGAATCGCAGATGCCATCTAAACAAACAACTAAACAACTTTTCTATTTGCCATCTTGTTGCTGCACAGTGGGGCGCCTTTTTAGTCGCCTTGTCTGCTTGTGCATCTACCAGCATGTCCTCGGTTTATAAGGGTATGGACCATGTGTTAGACTATGAAAACCCTTCAAATAGATACAAATGAACACTCGTAACAGCATTCGGATACGTGGTAATATGTAAACCAATTCAGATTATCTGAAGATGTCTGAAACCCAGCAAGAGCATTTCTACTCCAAATCCAACATCTTTCGTCACTTGGTACCCGACCAACTTCTTGTCCAGACTGGAAACTAGTTCCTCCAGCCTGCAGAATCAGGTAAGATCTTTGGTGACCAAACAACTTTCAAATCTTGGTCTTTGCCATTTTGCCAGTGTTTTTTTCACCAAATCTCACTCTCCAGAACGTCTGGAGTCCAATTTTCACGCTGCCTGGCAATCTTGCGTTCTTGCACGTTGACCTTTTCTTGCAGCATCTGTGCAGCAGAAGTCAGCAGCGCGATAAGGTCCTATGAGACCCACAGATGACAACAGGAAAAAACACATAAAAGTCATGTTTGAAGTCATGTTTTTCTTGCCTGAAAACACCTCAGAGTGATTCTCTTGTGCATGTCTCTCCTGGTAGGCCACTCCTAAACGAGGCTTGCCATCCCTGACGGTGTCACGCACCACTGCAGGCAACACTTCCTTCAATTCTTGCGCCTGGCCACCCGGGGTCCCAAAAATCGTCAAAGGTAAAATGTATAACTGTATATCCGAAGGGGAAGGAGGTTATCAGTTAGATATTGCAAAAGAATGAAACATTTAATGAAACATGTTGAAAAAACGGTAGGACATGCCAGGTTGACGATGAAGCCGTACCTGCTGTATTTGGCCTCAGGCCCTGTCTTGAACCTTGTTGCAAAGAGGATGGTAGTGCTGTGGCAAGCAGAAGACTGCATGTTTGAATTTCTATTTGCTCCTTGCATCTTTCGCAAGTTTGGACACTTCTGATACTATGCCTTTTGGCAAAGCAGCTGCTTTCCAGTGACAGCAGCCACATCTTCAAGACCAGGGCCCCTGCTTGTAGGAGACAGGACGTAGCTGCCGCAATACCCAACTTACACCATCATACACCTGGGGGTGATTCAGTGTGATTCGCCACTGAACTTGGATTTTCTTTCCGAAAGCATCTCCACGTCAAAATGATTCAAAATGTTGCAAAAGCAAAACATAATTCTAGGTGTACTTTGGTGTGTACTTCCACCAAATAGTGTTCACTTGCTTGACTATTTGGATCTATTTGAACAAAACATTTCTCCGGAGGTAAATACCCCGAGTGCCAAGCATCCTTTTGCTCGCTCGGGGCTTGAAACTCTTCATACCTGGTGAGCTTAGCAGTTTTATCACATGCTCTTGGAGCAAGGGCCCCAAAAAAAACTGAGACTTAGATGTAGTGAGTGTGGTGCAAGTTACAACATCAACAGGCATGAAGGATCATTGTAGAATCTATGTACGGGATCATCTCCTAACTTAAGCAGCGAAAAAACTACCTGCCCATTCAACAGCAAAGTTCGCTTTCCAACAGCCTCCCCGAATAAATCCCACTAGCCTCCCTCTTATAGTTCAGAACTTGGAGACCCCCCAAACTTATGCCCAATCTATGAGATTCCAATGATGGATTCCCAATTTGTTAAGGATGTTTGACTGGCTGACTGGCTCAGGATATGACTTGTTTCATATTACAACCGGATTTTCCATGGCTCCGCACAAAGATTTGATAGACTTCTTCAGCCGCCGATCCGAGGATGTGATCTTGGAGAAGCCGTTGGATGGTGGTGATATGGTCATTAAAACTGGAGATTTGTAAAATGATTGTACATCTACAGTCCAGAGATATCTAGAGTCTGTTGTAAAAAGCTTCTTATACACAGTCTATGACAGTGTACTGTTATATGGAGCTTGATGTGAGGTATATACAGTGTAGTGGGTAGAACTTGCAGTACAGTAGGGATAAGGCCGGCGAACGATGCACATAATTCGCCTAACCAACCCGCGTTGTAGTATCGATAGTATAGTAGAGAGTAGCATGAGGCCGTATCAGATCAATCAAGTCACATGATAGCTGTGATACACTGTGTTCAATTCCTTTTGGGAGATTTCCATAGATTTCTTGTATCACGCATTTTCTCATGCGACGTGATGACATCATAATATGAGATCGAACCGAATCTAAAGAGGCCGAACCATGTGGAAGCCCAGCACATATAATCTTAAATATCCTCAATTCCATTAGATATCTCTACTAGGTGGTTTCAACCCATTTGAAAACCATTAGTCAAATTGAATCATTTCCCCAGGGTTGAAAATAAAAAACTTTTGAAACCACCACCTAGTTGTTCGTATCATCCGAGATCGTTCCGTGCAAGCAAGACACGAAGTTACTTGAACTCAAGGTGTCAGCATTGAAGGTATCCGCTGTCCACTGACCGTGAAGTCTGCCACCCTTGCCGTACATGCTGATGCTGCGGAAAGAGGTTGACGGGGTGAAGATAGGTGCTGTGTAGAAGTTGATCATGTGCCACCTGGGCTGATTTTTTTTCAAGCAACAACAAAAAAATCCGTCGTTCCGTCCTTCCAAATTCCAAATTCCATTGGGAAATTCTGAGGTCGAAACAGTTCTGGATTTCCAAGTTCGTCCTCTTGCATGGCATTTCCAGTTGTGATGTAGGTGGACTCCCTGGTGAGGTGGAGAATGTCTTGTACCGAGATGCCATGCCTTAGCAGGAAGACTCAGCCAA
Organism: Breviolum minutum Mf 1.05b.01; assembly: GCA_000507305.1. Taxonomy (NCBI): domain Eukaryota; class Dinophyceae; order Suessiales; family Symbiodiniaceae; genus Breviolum; species Breviolum minutum. The sequence goes on from DF246242.1 coordinate 5,758, forward strand.
CCGCCAACCAAAAGCATGGATGTATGGTGTATTTCACCGAAAAAAAATCACCTTCTTCTTACATTGATTGTTTTTTCCTAGTTCACTGTCCAGAATGAAAGTTGATGTTAAATTGTTAAACGATGAAAAATAGTTCAACTATAGTCGCCTTTTCCAGAGACCAAGAGGATCATCAAAATACGGTAAATTCCTTTATGATGCAATGCAATGAGAATAGTTGCTATGATATGTGATGTATCTGCCGTAAAGTACAGTTTCGCCTTGTCATGTGTGGTCACCGAAATCGCAAGAAAGGCACATCTTGGCAACTAGGATTATGTATGTGGCACCCGACGGCCCGACCTCTCTTGACACACGGTTTCCACAGTTTCCCCTTCTGTCTCTGGAGGACTGGAGGACCAAGGCACGCGAAAACACTTACTGCATTTGCATTGTTGAATGAAGCTGCGTCGCACACTGATAAAGTACCACCCAATCAAGCACCGCCTGGGAACATTGTGAACACGACAGCAAGAAACATCAAGACACTAAGCTGATTATCATCAAAATAGTCTAATCTTAAATAGATATAAATAAGGTCAATCTTTATATTGGCTATAGGCCATTAATTGAACAATAAATAAGGCACACAAGAAGAAATAGAAAATGTATTTCTCTTCTGAGCCACTTCTCATCGGTAGAGAAGAGCCAAGGTCTGAAACGCCAAAAATTGACAACCTAGCGCCGAAATTTGCTCCGCCAAACGCCGAGGAACTGGAGCCTAGCAGAAGCAAAACTTGCAAAGATTTGTGAAGATTGTGAATGGGAAGATTCAAGCCTGACATATATCAAAACAACTTTTATAGTATTTTGGTATATGTCAGATTTCTGTATACCTTTCGCTATAAGCATGGGAACAACTTTTCTGACACCCAATCAATCACTTGCAATACATGATCACATCAGGATTGGAACTTAGTGCCTTGACATTTTCCAAGCCTGAATGAGCAAGCTGCCGCAGCGAGAGCAAAGGTCCCAAATGAGAGCAACCGAAGAGGAATGGAGATGGATCTGCCTCCCAACTTCAAGGTAAATGACACAGCAATAAGCATCATCATCATCATCATCATCATCATCATCATCATCATCATCATCATCATCATCATCATCATCATCATCATCATCATCTCATGAGATTGGGATAGGCTGATAGGCTGTAAATGGACATACTTTTGCCACATTGTACAGCTTGGCAGGCAGAGAGATTGGACTGTTTGTCTGCATCCTTTTTCTCCAGATTGCAATCCTCTCATCCTCGAACTTCCCTTAACATTGGCCAAGAAAGAAACAATAATCTTCCCGGCTTTCAACTTTGTCAGAGCTTCTTCTGGCAACTGCAACTGGCAACTGCGTTGCAAAACCCGACCCACCACACCTGAGATACGCCTCGCAAGAAGGTTGAAAGGCCCAAGCGTCCAGCATCGAAGGCGGATGAAAGCAAGTCAAGACGGCAGGCACCCAGCACAAAGAGAGAAAAGTCCGAACGCAACAATCCTTGCACCTGAGAAATGTATTCTTCAGCAATAGCAAGTTGCTCCACTGCTGTGCATCAGACATGAGAAAACCATAGAAAGGTCTCTGGTTTAAAAGTTTCGTTCACAGCACCAATCCCTCTTTTCTATCACAGCTTTGCTGCACTCACTAAGTGTCGCACAGATGTCGAGAAGCCAAACTCAGAGCTGCCATCCATATTGAGGGAACTCGTGCGTACTGCATGCGTGGCTAGCAACGAAGGTCCTGCACACAATGATAGAGTCAGTCCATGGGTGGATGCGTGCACAGCTGCCAAGCTTTTCTCAGACCTGGTCAAGCAAATTGTCTCACTGACGACAAAGACTCCATGGAGACCTGGCATGACCAATATTACGGTACCAAGTCACTCCAAAAACTCCTGTCCACTATGTTAGAGCATCACCGGAATGCTGCACCACCAACTGCAAGTGTTGCTTTTCCTTCCAATCTTACAAAACATGGCAGGCTTGCCATGTCATACGTTGATATAAAAACCTTCAGCGACGTGGGGCAAAGCATGAAAGGCTGAATAGACATTACCAGGCATAACAGATACAGAATGCAGCATATTATTGTATCACAATTGTATCGCAAATAGTATGATTTGTGGTAGTTGATGTACAATCAAAAAATGTTGAAACTAAAAAAAAGGTATCTTGTAGCATTTGAACTCCACTTTCCAAAGCTGGGATCCTGACTCCAAAACAAGCGGAACTTCGCGGAGACAGGGTGAAGCCAGGAGAAGCTGTGCTGGACACAGACAGAGAGGAGCCAAGCCGAGCAATTCTTCGGATCAACAGCAAAAGTCCAATAGCCGTTGAGCTGGAGGCTGAGGGCAGCAAATCAAAACGGGCAGCAGAACATACAAACAAAGTTTCATCCAGCTGCAAAGCACTTCTCACCAACAGGGGGAAGTCTACAATTCCATAGTCACATACCAAGAGTTTGGAATCAAGGCATGCTGCACCTCTGGGCAAAAGCACGAAATCAAGATCAGCCACTCCAATGACCAACGACAGTAACTCGAGACTGGCTATTGAATGAGCGAACAATGCCGATTCCACACAAGCAGGTGATCTCAACAAAAGTGTCAAACCTAAATTAGTTGTGTCCAAAATCAATGGCACTACATCCATGCAACCAAGACCATGCAGAGATAGAGGTAGTTCCAGTACTGCAGCATCAAAGAGCGGCAAAAACGAGGCCAGAGTAGCAAAGCCGCAGATGAATGAGGGAGAATCAAGTTGGTTATGATGCCGGAGTGGCAGCAAGAATCCTAAAGAGGTTGTCTCAAATACGAAGATCCTCAGTTCAAATTGAGCAATGCCTTTCGAAAGTGCTGCTGGCTCCAAGCTCATACAACCAAAAACAGAGAGTGACGAGTTTGCACGAGCAAGGCCTCGCAGAAGTAAGACTGACCCCAGCTGCCCGGCACCAAGTGCTAAAGGAGGCAACCCTAGCTTTGCTGCCCCCAAGAGGAAAATTGTGAACTCCGATCGGCAAGAGCTTCGAATAGACAAAAGTAATCCGACTTGCGAAAGGTCCGATACAAAGAGTGCGGAACCTGAGAAGCCGCAACCGCACGACGAAGAGGAACTTTCAAGACTGGCAAGTCCACGAAGCGAAGCTGAGAGACCCGGACGAACTACATCCGGAACAAAAGGAGATGAGCCAAGCCAGCTCACAGTATGTAAGAGCAGCGACAAGCCAAGAGTAGCTGCTCCTGATGCAGAAAGTGCGAAAGCTGGACGAGACATACCTCTAAGCAGCAGCGAAAAGTCCAAATTGCTGACTGCCACAGCCAAAGGTAAAGAGCCAAGTTGGCATCCACCAAAGAGAGACAAGCTGAAACCTGATCTCACGATAGATCTTGGCGACAATGAGGAGCCACACTGTGCAAGGTCCAACAGTGGCAAGGCAAGGCCAAGCTGTGCAACTCCTTGCAGTGACATGAAAAATCCAAATATGGCCTCAGTTCCGACAGACAGAGCACCACCCACACCCATCTCGATGGCCATCACGCTCAACATCAAACCAATTTGTGTAAATGATCTCACGGGCAGTGTTGACTCAAGAGACATGGCATCCATCGCTGACAGGGCAAAGCCAAGATGGGATGCACCACGCAAAAAAGGCAAGCTTTCCAACTCAATGCAACCGATAGCGAACAAAACTAAGCCAAGGTAGGAGGCACCGTGCAATGACAAAGATGGTTCTGGACTCACACTGTCCACCACCAGCAAAACAAAGCCCGGCTTCGACACTCCAAGTGCCAGCAGCAAAAATCCAGCTCTGACGATGCTTCTGAGAAACAAAAAGCTTCCAGGTTGCGACACGGCAAGGGCTGGTAGGAAGGATCCAAGAGTTCCACATCCCAGCAGCAGCAAGAGCAAACCCAAGCAAGCACATCCACGAAGTGATGAGGATGAGGACATTTGCGCAACCGCAAGCAGGGACAAGAGAGAATCTGGCCTGCTGGCACCACGCAGCAGCAGCAACAGACCTAAAGCAGCAACATTGAAAGTAGAAGCTGCAGAATCAATGCAAGACAGGCCCCTCAGAAGCAGCGAAAAGTCCAAATTGCTGACTGCCACAGCCAAAGGTGAAGAGCCAAGTTGGCATCCACCAAAGAGAGACAAGCTGAAACCTGATCTCACGATAGATCTTGGCGACAATGAGGAGCCACACTGTGCAAGGTCCAACAGTGGCAAGGCAAGGCCAAGCTGTGCAACTCCTTGCAGTGACATGAAAAATCCAAATATGGCCTCAGTTCCGACAGACAAAGCACCATCCACACCCATCTCGATGGCCATCACGCTCAACATCAAACCAATTTGTGTAAATGATCTCGCGGGCAGTGTTGACTCAAGAGACATGGCATCCATCGCTGACAGGGCAAAGCCAAGATGGGATGCACCACGCAAAAAAGGCAAGCTTTCCAACTCAATGCAACCGATAGCGAACAAAACCAAGCCAAGGCAAGAGGCACCGTGCAATGACAAAGATGGTTCTGGACTCACACTGTCCACCACTGGCAAAACAAAGCCCAGCCTCGACACTCCAAGTGCCAACAGCAAAAATCCAGCTCTGACGATGCTTCTGAGCAACAAAAAGCTTCCGGGTTGTGACACAGCAAGGGCTGGTAGGAAGGATCCAA
>DF246243.1:0-11612 GCA_000507305.1 Breviolum minutum Mf 1.05b.01
TTTTTTTTTGTAATTTTCACCACTATTTGGGGAAGATGAACCCATTTTTACAAGCATATTTTTCAGATGGGTTGGTGGTTGAAGCCACCAACCAGTTTAGAAAATGAATTCTTCAACCATTTCAGGCTTCTGTTTTCGTCAAATCATTCCAGTTACCAGTACAATGGTTTTGTTTCTGCCTTTTTTTCTGTCCCATAAAAACACACTTCCAAACACTCCAAACGGAAACAAAAACATGATAGTTTTTTTCTTTAAAAGGAAGGCTCACCGAAACATTCCTTCAATCCTTTACCTCTAAGTGGTTTAGTTATCAAGGTAGTGGGCTTCCGAATCCTTGAAAAAGTGGGGTGTGAAACACCTTGAAGGTAAAAGGAGAAATATCTCAAGAGCCCTGTGGTTTTATCTTCAAAGCAATACTGTACCCAAAAAAATGGTGAACTGTGTGGGATTTGATGCTTTCAAAAGGAAAAACAGGAGTTTTTGGGACTCCTGAGTTTGAGAGATGCATCCATGAGTGACATGAGTAGATGCAGGAAATCAACCTCTAAGAAGGATCACAGATCACAAGAACGACTATGCATACCTATGTATAATATACACATATCGTTTTAGACTGCTTGCACATGTTTGCTTAGCACAATGGAACATACCCAAACTTGTCGCCGAAGTCTACAAACATTGGAAAAACATGTCCAACCCAACAAAAACATTGGAACAAAAATGCCAATACTCCCGTAAAACACCTCTCAATGACAGATTTTGCCCACATACCCTGTAAAGACACCCCCAACCCTTCCCCCACAAAGATTCCAACAAAACCCTCTACGAACTGAAACGGTTGGACGGGTCCGTTTGGTATCTTCCAGTTGCCAAGCTGGTGCCGTCTCGCTGCTGGCATCGCCGGAGCTACTGCTCTGCGATGGCACCCGGTCTCTTGGTTTGGGTTGTGTAGGATGATGCCACGGCTCCCCGAACCGGGGAGCCGAATGACAACGCACAAATCTCTGGAAATTTCATGATGCGTTCGATTTCAGAATTTCAGGAGTTTTTTTTTTGGAATCAACAGTTTTTTTTTCTGGAAGTTCCATGCTGAAAGAAACCATGGGTTTAAGTTGGAGTCATTCATCATCTGATTTGTCCAAAAAGGTTTTCAGCTTCCGAATCTCCAAAAATTCAAGCAAAAAAAGCCACCCCCAGTACCAAGACCATGTCCATTTATCAATTTTTAGACCCTCGTGTTTGCTTGGTGTATCCCAAGCCTACTTCATGATGGTTCACATGAAACTTCCAACCTTCTAAACTCTCAAGTAACACGGTTTGAATCACCAGCCCAGAGTGTTTGAATCACCAAGCATCAAACAGGATGGGTCACGAAGTTTATCCTGCCCCTAAGCAGGATCCTGTGAAACCTACCATTTTTCGGGAAACCCCCCGAAACAGGTGATGGAGCGCCCCCGGAAGCCCCCGAAACAGGTCCTCAATTTCACCATTCAGTGAGTTATACTTACAATATCAAGGCTTTCTTATACTCGGAAGCATCAAATTTACAACGTATCTGAGTTCCAGGCTGTTTTCTTCAATTGAACATCCGCACATGTTGCACCTTGAGTTTTTTTTTTGAGGAATTGGTTGAGTGAATGCACAGTTTCCTGTGAAACTTGTTCTTTTCTACACTGGCAGGATGAAAGTTATGCTTGTTGAGCATCACAAGATGTGAAACCCTTTCCCCCTAGAATCCTTCAATGGTCACCTTGTTTTTTTTTTTTCGGGCGGTCGGATTTCTTCCTCCAAAACTGTTAAAATCTTATTAGTTTAAAACAGGGTAAAATCTGACCATCCCGCACTGGCCTCGTAAAATGACCTACCAAATTTGATCCCCTGCTGACCAAACTGTTCCTGATAGTTTGATATCAGCCCCAACAAGAAGCATAAACTTTTGTCCTCCTGAAGTATGAGCAGATTTTTGCTCGACCCTGACCCATCATTAGCTCATAGCCAATCAGTGATTTTGGCGGAACTGTTTTTTTTTGCCAGGGATGACGATGAACTTCACTTTGCTACTACAAAATCATAGAGAGCTATGTTGGGAATGTTGCCATAGAATCCCTAATGACCATCAAAACGGTATGTTACATGGTGAAACGAGGCTTCTACGTCTGGAATTGACCCCTTTGGGCAATGAGACCTTCATGCGTTTGATCGGTCGCGCCTCGGCTTTGCCCGCTGAGCTGGGGGGGTGGGGATATTGCAGAGTGCATGCAAGTAGCGATTGAAACATCAAGCATTGGGGAGATCTATAAAGACTACATATCACTGGGAAAGTGACTGTAAAGACTGGTTTACAATCTATGCGAATCATCATACATGATTAATGATATTTAATCATACAAATCTGTATATCATAATCACGCATGTATAAATCCGCAAAGTATCAACATACATATGCAATAGGAAGATGGGAAGGATACAACTGAGTTAACTGGGTCCATTCTTGTCGACCTCGGGTGGTTCGCTCACCGCTTGTGAAATGTGTTTTCGTAGTCCGGAATCCTCAAAAGGGAAGGGGTGTGACCCTTCACGGTGATGAATTATTTTTTGCCCATATTCTCACATAGGTGATACACATTTCCATCAAACATTTGAATGGGACCTTAGTAACGGACCGCTAAGTAAGTTGCGATCGAGCTATTTTTTTGTAGATACTCAGGTTTATAGGGGCTCCGGAAACAGTGGGTCCCGTTGGATATTTCTTGAAACATTTTTCAGGCGGTTTTTGGCAGTTTGAAAAATTCACTTTTGGGTGGCAAAAATCGCCCAAATTGGATGTGTTTTCAGGTGGAGTTGCAGGATTTGTTGAGGGGTAAGTTTTTCTTTTTCCAAGTTGGATCAGAAATTCCCCACCCCCTCACCAATGGTACCTATCATTCCAAAGCCCTAAGGTTAAAGATCAAGTCAAGGCATTCCAAACCCGAAACTCCTTGATGATCAACTTGGATGTCGTGGTCCTTTAAATTCCAATCTCCATCCAAAAAGTGGAGTTTGAACAGTTTTTACCCAACTTACAACTGGTAGTTCTGTGTCTATCTTCCATTGAACTGGTTCTTCCTGGGTTGCCACAACATCGAGGCTTTGGAAACTCCTTGGCGCAGTTGGGCCGTGAGGGTTTGGGTCGCTGCAAAGACGTAAGCAGCTCGCTACGGCCCACGGCCAGCATGGCGCAGCGGGAAGACTTGCGGATCTTCGTGGTGGATGAGAGTAACCATAGGGTGCTGCAGTTGAAGGTGAGGCTCTGAGACAGTGGGGATGGGTGAAAGGTGAGACTCTGAGACGTGGGGATGATGGGGCAACCTGACTATAAATTCATGTGGTTATACTTAGTTGTATATCATGATTTTCTGAATCATCCACAGAAAATATGGAGTATTTTCATGACATGCCTCCAAAAGTGAAAAAGTTGGGATCACCATTTTTGTCACTTCCATCTTCTCATCTTCTTTCCCTGAAACCTCATGAGTTGTGGGGCTTTTCAACCTCAGGCGTTGGAGACTGCAAGTAGCAAGGCTTCAAGTGTCCTATTACCAGCTGCAGAGGATTTGGCGGTTTCCTATCCCTTGGAGGTGAGGTTGGTTTCAAAACCATCCTGCCCTCCTGGCTTGGCGCTGGTTTTTGTTGGCCAAGATACGGTGTTTTTTTTTGAGTCTCAAGAGTTGGAGTTCACTCAAAATGGCGGCAAGTGGTCATACCCCGAGTTGGGGTTGCTAAGACATGCGAAGACTATCCTATACTCCTATACGAAGCACATCAGGATTTTGCTTCAGATGGTATGTCACCAACCAATCATAACCACCAACCAACCATTAATTGACTAGTGATGTTACAGGGATCAAGAAGCTTCTTGCTAGTTTGGACAGTTTTTATTTAGTAGGTGGTTGTCGCAAACCATTGAAACCCTCATGTTTTTTTTGGTTGTTTTTCACACTTGGTTTCAGGTTGAACAACCCTTCCCACCAGGTGATTTATGGCTACGATCACTACGAGCTGATGGTAGGCACGCTAACACAGAGAGCAAAAAATGGAAGGGAATAATTTGGTCCCCTATAAATGTGGTACTTGAATTCAGAAAATCAATCCTTCTTTGGGAAGGTTATATGTTTTGGGTTTCTAAAATTTGGGATGAAAGGTGTTGCAAAAAGGTGAAGGTTTTATCTGGGACGTGGTATCTTTCAGTAGTGGAGACCGGATTTTGTGCCCCCTTCGAAAGCATAACATCGCCCAATCATCCAATGGCATCTTCTCGGTTATTTTTACAGTTCTTTTTAAGGGATGTTCCTGATTATTTGGCATAATCACAAGAGTGGCTTCGTGCACCTTTACTTCGTAGGTGTTAGTGACTCCGTAAAACTAGAAAGCACTTAAAACATCTACAACAGCCATTGCAACATCCGAAACTTGTGAAACAACAACACTTTTCCACTGCCAATGAAGAAATTCAAATTATGCCACTGGAAGCATACTGTTGATGGTTCAGAAATCCCCAACAGCCAAACCGCCTTTGTTTGGATGTAGTTGAAATCCCCGTCGTAAGTTATGGAAATTTCAACTACCTTCACCTCAACTGGTGAGTTGGTACCGGATTTCTCACAGGACAACAGGGCGAAGGGCCTTTACCTGCACGGCTTCTAATCTTCATCGGCCATTGATGGGCAAAACCTTGACGGGGGAAGGGAGTGTCAAATTTCCATTTATTGATCATCAGATTCCGGCATAGTTGGGGAAAGTAGGTATGTTTGCTACACTGGTGTTGCTACACACACATCCCGTTGCCTTTTGTAGGTGATTTTTTTATCCCAAGTCATGACTCACGAAATGATCCCCTCCAAGAGAGGTGCTTTATGATTGATGATGGTTTTGATGGAGGGATTGACTAACTGGCCTGATCCATTTGCCCATGAGAATTGAACTGGAATATTCACCAAAACAGGAACATAGACCCGGACTCCTCACTTTGTATGGACTTATATATAGATGTATACATTATGTTTATGTCATGTATATCATACATATAATTCATCGTATGCGTGTAGTATGTACATGTACGTACTAGTACCTTTATTTATGTTTTTAGAAGGCTCTACGGTTGGTAATTTTTCGGATGATGCGTTGCGTTGCTCCTTGAGTCAGGTGTGTATACCCAGCCAATCGCTCACCTTTCAAAGCTTTTGGGAGTATATCTATATACCCTTTCTCCCATAAAACCATGGGTTCAGTGGAAAATGGGTACCCTAAATGAAAGGAAAATATATTGGAGATACACCCATTTTCCACTGAACCATGATTATGGGAGTACATATTTTAGTAGAAAAAAATACAGTTTAGACATTCATTTTCATGGTCCGAAATGGCTGAGTATATTTCCCCAACCAATTCACCACAAAGATCCGAGCCTAAAGGTTGTGGCGGGTGCGCTTGGCAGATATGGAATTATTGGGCTTCGTGTTTCTGCAGTTGTCATCCAACACAGATCCCAATCAAATTGCCTTGAACCTTGGTCATGATTGGAGGAAAGTCAACCAAACAACATGGTTACCTGGTTCCAATTGTTTTTTTTCCAACATCTTCCAAATGAATTGACTTGTATTGGTAGGGCTTGAAAGCTTGGATTTTGTGGAAGCTGAAAGAAAGAAATATAGTGAAGCAATCGAAGTTTTGCAATGCGAATTTCCAGTTTCTTGCAGTTTTGAAGGTCCTTTCATGAATGGAGTCATTCCATCATTCTCCAAGATACCAGCCATACCTGAAGACCTTCTCAGCCAAAATCGCAGCAAGTTCTAGGAGTTTGAATGTGCTGATGGAACTTACCGATGGCTGAAGTCCAGGATGATTTTTCAATGTCGGAAGAAAAAATCCTTGGCCATGTTTTTTTTTGGGATCAAGTGAATGAATCAAGTGGCAAAATCTTCCAGGATTAAACAAAAACAGCTAAGTTCAATTGCTCCGCACCCCTGAGTGTCAACAAATCCTGAAGTGCCTAGAGGATTCATCCTCGGCATCTTTCTGTTGGAAAAAACATATCCAAGTGGAGAAACAAATCCCAAGAGTTCCCGAAAGAATCTGAGAAACCTTTCGTTTCTTTTGGTGGTTTGGCCTTCAGGGGAAGTGAACAAAAAAAAGACAACGGGGGGTTGTTCAGGTGAGATTTCGGATATTTTTTCGTCCAATTTCCCATGTTTTGGAGCTCATGAGCTTTTTGAACAAGTTGTTCTTTTTTTTTAAGGGAAAAATATGGCCTGAATTCCACATTACTGACATGGTGGGATCCAAATTCCTTTTGGAAGTCAAATATTAAAAGGACGATTTGGCCGAACCCGAATCAATTCAATATGTAATCCAATCTGGTTGGTATTTTTTCAATATGGAATCCGCTGAATCAGTCTTTGATATCATCAAATCCAATTAGGGGTTTCACAAATGGTGGTACCCCCAAATCATCCATTTCAATAGGGTTTTCCATTATAAACCATCCATTTTGGGGTACCCCTATTTTTTGAAGCACCCAATACAACTCAAGTCCATTTTTTCCATAAGATCAGGAGGAATCCATCCATTTCCAACCACTTTTGTTAAGGAAGAACATCGATATCTTGACGGCCATGGCAGTGGGATCTGATTCTATATGGGTGGCGGGAGAACCGCGGTTGTTGCTCAGGTTGGGCGGGACTTGAAGGTTGCTCATGTGCCAATTTTCCCCAAAAGTGGGTTCATTTCAAAAAAAAAATGGAGATATAGAATGAATTTTCAATGTAACTAATTCATGACTCTCATGTTGATGTACTTAGTTTTTTTCATGGAAGAAAAGCTCTCTTTAAAAACTACTTTTTGGGTGTTTTTTCATTGGGTACTCTTCTAGAATGCGTTACATCTCATCTTGGACGGGCCACGTACCTTCGAGAACACACAAAACCTCGCAAGAATCCAAGCCTTAGACTTTTCCAAACGAGTCAATCGAATCATCGATATTTACAGGAAGAGTTCTTGACAGCTTCAATCGTGAAATCTAGATACAGCCAATCAATGGATAGTTTAACGTCGAACAATCCACAGGGGTTAAACTCCTGGAGTTTTTTGTTGGGGGTGGGTGGGTAGTTGTGTGGTTGTGTGGTCGTGTGTGTAACAACCCAGTTTGGGTCGAAGCAAGTTGTAGATGTTTTTAGAAAAAATCCCCTTGAAGTTGACTGAGTTGCATGAGCTTTACCCAGCTTTACACCCAGAAAAAATAGATATTATATATGAGGCCCCGGAAAAAATCAATGACTTTCCTGGTGGAGATAGGCTTAGCTTTTTGTTCAAGGTTCATGTATGATTTGCTTTACCTCATTTGTTGCCAGGTTGAATGTAGCAACCCTCCGCTCTACAGACTCTTTGACTTTGTTGCCCTCCTGGGGACGTGTCACCGTTGCTTGAAGCATTGATGGTGAAGATTGACTGTGAAGTGATGGAGCCTATTCTAGACAGCTTCCCTAGAAACAACCGTTTCCATTGAGTTTGGGATGGTAAAATACGAACGTTGATCACCAACCATGAACAAAAACACAAAAAGAGCCTCCCCCACTTAAAAAATCGAGTTTTGGTTTTGGGTTTTTCAGTGCCATTCTTGGGGTTGAAACCTGAAACGGTTGGAAAAAATCCCAACTGAGTGCAATCAACGGATGTTTTGAGTCGAGGTCATGCAGGAATATAACAACATCCTGGTGCTCGGCACATCTCAACCCGCCTTGGTGATTCAGGTGGGATTCGTTGATCAGCAGATGTTTTGGATGATTTGCTGGAAAAGGTGTTTTTTTGTTGCAAAGGAAGAATAGATGTCATGGTTTAATGATGGTTAAAGGATGGTTCATGATGGTTTAATGATGGTTTCATGATGGTTTATCAAGGTTCATCATGTGTCATCATGGTTCACATTCCTAGGATTTTCAAGGTGTCTCTTGTTCGGATCGCTTCCCGTCCAATTACGGGCTTCCAAAAAAAAACTGCCAAAGACTGGACCGCTCCATCGGCTCCATCTTCAGGTACCCTTGACTTCAACGACACTCAACAGCGCAGTGCCACAAGTGTGGACATTGACACCAGCCCAAGGGACGCCCACAGTGGCGACAACGATGGTGAGGTTGGGCGGGCTCCCGGGCTGACCCCTGGAAGTTTTATGGATCAGTTGAGCGTTCCTCCAACCGTTTTGCGACAAAAACATGGGGGGCCAGGTGGGTTTTGTCCTGAAATCACTACTTTTTGTTTTTTGTTTTTCTGGTGCTTATTTTTCTTGTAGGGACTGACAGGCCAATAGGTGAAAAAAGATCAGCCCTGTACAGGACAGCAGATGCCATTGAAATTGCCGTGCTAGGCGCGGAAGGGTGGATAGCCTCGCTTTCTGTGACAGTGGATAGCCTTATGACTCCTTTGGATGGTGATGTGTTTCGTGCAATTCCTGAACATTTGAGGTCTTTTTTTGCAGTTTATTGACCCTCCAAAGAAAAAAAACCGTGACGGGACGGGTCCACGCATCTTTGATCATTCATGATCCATTTTGAAGTTTTTTTTTGTTGGTAAAGTTCAGGTACCGATGCTGAACCTCCTCAACTACTGCTGCTGCCATCTGAAACATCCTTGGCATTGCCTGGAAAAAGAATCACAGCACTGGCTCCATTGCTGCCCTTCACTGGCTCCATTGACGGTGATATGGTGCTAGTGGCCACAGGAGAAGGCCGGCCCAGGGCGTCCCAACCCCAAAAACATCGCAAGTTTTGAATGGTAATGCTTGGTCAATCCCTCCCAAAAAATCGCAATAGCTTCACAGATGTATCATGTTTTGCATGTAGTCTTGATGTGTATTTTTTATTTGATGAGAGCCACTTAGATGTTCCTCTTTCAGAAAAGGGGAAACAAAAACACCATTGGATGATTCACTTAGAACACTCGGTATTTTTTTTACTACTTTTAAACCCCTAAGGCCCTTCCAAGCCCCGTTCTTTTTTTAAGAGGCAACGGAGTGTTGGCCGCGTTGCACTTGGTGCAGCTGGGCCAGTTTTGTGCTGAGCGTACCAGCACCAGTACCACGACAGTCACCACGGATCCCAACGCCACAGGGGATGATTTCTTGGACGAGGTGCATGACCCTGGTGGGATGGGAGGGGGAGTCACTTCTGTGACTCTAGGAATGGTGCTATGGTAACCTTTGAAATGGTGGAAAATATGGTAGTGGGTGGCACCCACAGATCTAGAGGTTATTCAGGTTGTTTGGAGATTGTAGATGTATTTTACTCATAGGGAATCTGGAAGAACATGATCAACAACCAGCTATGCGCCATACAGCGAAGATGGTGAAACTGGTTGCCTTTGCCAAATCTGAAACTTTTGGGCTTTGAAAATCAACCAAAAAAAAACAAACGCACTTTACGATCATCACCCTCCGATCTTTTTTAGATAGCTCTTTCAGTGACCTGCTATGCAAGGGGTCAGGGGTCATCTTGGGTGAACTCGGGTCGACCTTCTGCAACGAACGAAACTGCGAGAGGCCAACATCACAGAGGACTGGAAGATGTGACCAGCCAGGGCCCATTGTTGGAGAGAGATTTTTTTCATTTCAATGTGAGTAGATGTGACCGAGGATCTTTTCAATTTTTTGAATCCACATCATATATGAGCACTGATAATCCGGTGCATTTGGCTTGATGTGTTCACTAGCACCAAACCTGGAAGAAGAAAGGGGATATGACACACCAGAGGGTTGCAAGTGTGCAGATCATGGTTTCCACAACTTCTGAATGACCAGGAGATTTGTCACTTTACTGACACTGATTTAGTCGTACAAAAAGCCCAGCAGCCGGATGATAAGTGAAGCAGCTTTCACCAAAATCACCATCATTTCCTCAAGAACCTCCAGGTCAATGAGGGTAGAGGTCAGTTTTCTTAGGGAAACCACATATGCTTTGGGATTTTTTTTGTGAAAAAATGCCAGCGCACCTCGTGTTGATGTCAGTTTCCATGCCTGCCAGGAGTGTGATTCACCCAACATCTTCCTGAATGCATGGGAATCTGACATCACCCAGCTGCAGATTTCCAGTATCATCCAAGATGGTGGCTCAGCTTGTTGAAGGGAATGACATGAATGACAGGTGTTTGGGGTGGACCTTCTCATGTGGCAGAGAAGGTTGAGAGAAGTAGTACATGAAGAGCAGGGTTTCAGCGGCTTTCAGATTGGCTTAAAAAAGAGAAAGCCATCATCATTCCCCAGGCAATACACATGAAATTGCATATACAGCTGTTTAAACCTCATGGTAAAAACTATTTCAATCTACAAAAATGCACTTACACTTACACGTGAATTCCCCAGTGTGCAACTCTAAGTCAACTAGTTTGGCAGCCAACATATCCCTTTCAAAAAGCAAGGCATGTGACCATCCTGTCGAAACTCCTGGTTTTTTAAAACGTGAATTCATAAGCATTGTCTACAATTATATGATAGACATCCAGCAATCCCTTTTTCTTGATGTATTCTTTTGAAATTCCTTTTTTCTTCTTTTTTTTTCCGAAAGTCAATTTTGGGTGCCCAACCAAAGGTTGACAAACGTTTCCCCCCATCCACTCCTTTAATTGATACGACCCGCTTCAACATCCAGACGTCAGGGTTTTGGGAATCTGATCCTAAAATTCACAGAAAGATCACTCAGAGTACAAGTTTTGGATGAGTAAAAACCCCTTCCTTCCTAGTGGTTATGAAACATGAAGATTTGAATTGGGAAGATGTCGGATTTTCTACCAAGACTGACATCATCTGAGTCATCCTTGCTAGTGAATTCCACACATCAATACGGCCCCGGCTGAGGTGCATCCCTCCATGTGTCGTTGATGCAAGGCGATGTGAATGATCCTAGGTGTGGCATGTCTCATTTGTTGTTGGGGTACATCGGGTTGTGCGTCTCAACATGTCGTCAACATCGCATCTTTGGATCACTGAACATGGTTCATTTCTGTAAAGAAACAAAGGTGCTCGGAATGATGGGGTTTGAGACATTACCAAGAAACGATGATGAATGATCAAAATGATTGACCCCATGCATACTTGGAATACAAAAGGAAGGAAGGTACTGAAGATACATTATAGATACATGATACATTACACATTCAGAAGCAACATTTGAAACGACATATACAGCATATGTATATATGTATATGCCTCCGGGTCGAAAACCGTACCCACGAAATACCTTTTTTTGGGCTTCATCATGTTCATCGTTGTGTTTCGACCCGGGGGTCATGTCCATCCTCACTGCCTCGGTACATACCTCACACATGCTCGCACCTTGAAAGCGTTCGTGTTCAGAGTGCTACGCAATGCACTGAATGTCGCTACCTACTTCACACATGCTCGCACCTTGAAAGCATTCGTGTTCAAAGTGCTACGGAATGGACTGCCTCGGTACATACTTTACACATGCCCAAACCTAATGTAACCCGTGTTCAAAGTGCTACGGAATGGACTGCTTCGGTACATACTTTACACATGCCCAAACCTAATGTAACCCGTGTTCAAAGTGCTACGGAATGGACTGCTTCGGTAC
>DF246244.1:0-11612 GCA_000507305.1 Breviolum minutum Mf 1.05b.01
GTAGAAGTAGTAGTAGTAGAAGTAGTAGTAGTAGTAGTACTAGTACTAGTAGTAGTAGTAGTAGTAGTAGTAGTAGTAGCCTTAGTAGTAGTAGTAGTAGTAGTAGTAGTAGTACTAGTACTAGTACTAGTACTAGTACTAGTACTAGTAGTAGTAGTAGTAGTAGTAGTCGTAGTCGTTTTCGTAGTAGTAAATGTGGCACAACTACGAGGCCTTGCGCGGACCTTGGGCCGGCCTTGCGCGGCTCTTGCGCGATGCGGGTTTCAGACACTCTAAGTTGAAAAAAAACCGGCGCCTTCAACTTTTTATGATGTGGGTTTTAGAACGGCCCTCATGTATGAATATGTATGAATATGTATGAAATCAAATTTCTGACAAGTTTCGCACCGTTTCACCAGTTTGATTTTGTATCAACGTGACATTTGGAGAAACCCTTGTAATCCTTTGTATACCCACTGGTCGGACCTGCAAAATTGGACCTCCAAAACTGTTTCACTGTAGAAATACAATCCCATAAATCCCATAGTACTCAAGACTTTGACGAAAAAAAAGGGTGTTCATGACCACTATGCATTACCCTCCCTAAATCTTCATGGGTACAATATTGGAATTCATTATATACACAGTTTCTTCGCCTTGTCCCCATCTTACCGAAGAACAAGACATTTGGTTGATATTTTTCGCGAGGAAAGTTAGCCAATAGTTGGCAAACAAATTGAGAAGCATGACACCCAAAAATGCCTCTCTCCGGAGTGTGAACACCTTCACCAATGCGCAGGTTCTGCAACAAATCCAAAACCAAGTGACCAACAGTTTCACCGCTCAAAAGGCAGAAGACAAACGAGTTCACCGTGGCACTCATCGGGTGTCACAGTTCACATTGCAAATTTATGGAAGTTCCAACAAATGGCCGTATTGTCACTGTATTGTCATCCCATGTCATTCATTGTCGTGCCTGGCAGTAGCTATGTGTAACACGAAAACATTTCTGCTCATGGGGGCGAAAATGTATTTGAAACTACCATTGTGTCAGGGCATTCGCAAAGCACTTAACCAGGATCATTGAACAATCAGTGACAATTGACAAACACCTTCAGGTATCCGATGTAACCACGTATATAATAGTGTCTGTATATACACTGTGTTGAGTGTTGAGTATGTTGTCTGAACACAGTCGCAATGCCCACGGAACATGAACTCACCTCACATGTTGCTGACAAAGAAACTCTGGTGATCAAGTGTCATTGCACTTTGAGGAAAAACGGAGAGCTGCCAAACAATCTTGCCGAGGCTATGGACAACTATTTGGCAAAGGAAGGCTGTTTGGAAAGACCCCTTCTTCTAACAAACCGTGAGGAACTATCAACCCTGTGTATCTACCCCGGAACTCCCGAACATCATCAAGAACGTTTCAATCGGCGGAGCACTGTTTATCTCATGTCTAATTTTTTTCCCGCTACTTCAGAGGAATATCCCATGAACAACACTGACCTCCATTGTATTCTGTTTTGGAAAATGTGCAATGGAAAGGAAATGCATCAGCTCTTAAACGGGACTGTGGCAAGTCTGCCTCGCCCAAGCGGCTTTGGCCGGGTTTCAGCAGCACCTTGCAGCGAGCAAGGCCAGCTAGAAAGCTTGATGCGAGAAAGATCTCGGTTAACATATCCTCAAAAGGAAGTATATAATAAGGGAGATTTCAACAGACCAACTGCAGTTTGCACCATGAAATGAAGATACATGTTACATGTATGTCAGTGAGCTCATCTGCTGCAACCCAGCCTGGGCGCGATGAACTCCTACTTCTGGGCTGCCTCGAAATAAGGCATTTTGCTGAGGGAAGTTAACTTCTTTGCGACTTGATCGCACTCGATGTTGAACTCCACGACTCCCTCTCCCTCATGCTTGACGCAGACTGTATATCCTACATGGCCCGCATTGGGAACAAGGCCCACGACTTCGATGCCGCCCTGCACTTCTCGCACACGCTTCCGCACTCTGTCCAACTTGCCAATGATTACCAAGCATTTTTTGGCGGCTTGCTGAAGGAATGGCACGGTATCAAAGCGACTTCGCAGCTTTGCAATGCGTGTTGGCGACCTTTGGGCCATGACAGTTTCAATAGCAAACATTGTTTCGTCTTGCAGTAAGTGGATGTCAAGCTTGGGCGACGATGTCCTCATGGTGCCCGCAAGAAATCCCAGATTTTGCAACACGCGGATGATAGCACTCGTGTATTGATTCCTATATGGGAGCGCATCGGTGGAAAGCTCACATACTATCCTCTCATTTCGCATTGTGCAAGCCCCCACCTCTACAAAACTCAAGTAGGGCAGTGCTCGCAGTAGCAGATCAAGGCACGATGTCACCTCCCTGTGCACGTCTACTCTCGAGTGTCGCATCTTCTGAAGGACGTCGCAGTAATAGGCAGCCACAAACGGATTGGAGACGCCACATCTTGCCCCAACAACATTCCAATCACAAGGCTCGAACTCCTGGTGTTTTTCAGCGCTGGGAAGGATAAAACCGTGGATGATGAGATCACGGCAAACCGCTGGTTTCAGGCCGCCACTTGCACCTTGACACAAAATCTCCGCGAACTCATCCGGTATGTTCTTGACACAAATGGCAGGAGGTTGCTCTAGCGTTTCCATTAAGGTACCAGTAGGCCATGACATCCTGACTTCTCCAAGGGACCGGCTGATGTCCCACAGAGTTTTGCTCTTCTCCTTCATCTGCCTTTCTTGCACCCACTGCATTGATCTCATGAAAATACCTGGGTGTCCGCCGCACAGGCACATGAAGAAATCAAGCGCACCTTCTGTCAAATGGACATTAGCCGCCGCCAGTTGATCTACAAGCTGACTTGCAAGTGGAATGGGAGGTGTCCACATGTATTTGGCCGTGATTTGGACTGGTGCCGTGTGGATTTCCCCTTGCTCGTTTTTAGCTTTAGATACGGTAAACAACATCAGAACTTTTAACCTCTGCCTGAGGTAGCCGGGCTTCGTCACCAAAAGCTGGCAGAACAAAGGACAAGAAAACAACTTGTGGCATTCGTCAAATATCAGCACCTGGTCGTTCTCGTAAAGCCTCTTGAAAACATGTTTCAAACTTCGGTTAGCTACATCAGCGGTGGAAGTCTCCTGTGACAATGTTTCACGCAATTCATTCTCCCAGAGATCTTCAGACAACGTCTTCCAGGTTGTAGGGGGATGCACTTGCAAATATTTTGACGGCCTCGTCCTCGAAAGATGTTCTGCTAAGGTGGACTTACCAATAGCGACACCCCCCCAAATGAAGACCACCCTCTCTTCTTCCAGCAACTCTTCGAGTTTGCGAATGGTCCCCTCGAGCGGGACAAAGACATCAGTCACACTGTTTGCATGCTCCATTGCTTTTGGGATCCGACGCTTTTCGCCTCTTGCGCCTGTCGTCTCCAGTGGCATGTTTTGCATCAGCCGCTCAATAAGTGCAGCTTTCTCCCCAGAAACTGGTTCTCCCTTCTCTCGCAGTTTTTCCCTCAGTTGTGTCACCTTCATATCTTGCAGTGCTTTCTCGGGAGCGCCCGAGCCAAAAACTGCCAGCGTTCGATGTCCCGCACAGCACAGCACAGCAAGCAGAAGCATTTTGAAGCCGCGGGATCGACCAGTTCGCTGACCCGCCATGGCGAGGAATGGGAAAGGCTCCCAGCACGGAAACTAGTACTGCCTCTCAATGTGATATCGCTCCAAAAAAAGCTTGTCAACAAGTGCAGTTGTTAGATTTGATAAGCAGCATCTGTCGTCCAAAACACCATACGAACCAGATTGCTTGAGAATTCCAACCACGGCAAGTCAGGAAAACTTCAGTTTGCATAAATCAAATCGTCTTTCAATGAATGATCAAATCACCCTAGTAGTTTGCACAATGTCTGTGTCTTCTGCAAATGTTCAACGTCCAAAATTTATAGAAGCACCGCCTGACAATCTCTCAACGCATGGAATAGAGCCTGGAAAACATGGGTGTGATGTCGAAAGAAACTGGATAAACGAAGTGTGACAAACGTGAAATTTGAAGCCAGAACTCGCGGACATGCAACAATTTCCGTACAGATTTTGTCGAAGCAACTCCCGTTGTTGACAGAAAGCAA
This sequence comes from Breviolum minutum Mf 1.05b.01, assembly GCA_000507305.1. Classification (NCBI taxonomy): domain Eukaryota; class Dinophyceae; order Suessiales; family Symbiodiniaceae; genus Breviolum; species Breviolum minutum. Next base: position 4,130 of record DF246244.1, read on the forward strand.
GCAAACAAGTGCAACATATTTTTTCAAGATGACGTAAACGAGGCACCTTCAAAAACAAACAATATCAGGAACATAAAACACAACAAAAACGTGTTTGAAGAAGCAGGTTTTCCCTAAATCCAGATCCCGTTTTGGTATACACGCCAAAAAACGGGCTGCCAATGATTTGCTTCCAATCATCTGCTGAGTCCCATTTGGGGTGATATGAGATCGGTTGAGGTCGCATTTTTTTTCGCTGATTCGCTTGGAGCTTCGAGCCCAGAAATAGATCAAGTATGTGTTCAGCTTGCGCAAATTTTGGGTGATTTTGCCCATCTATATACAAGTTGTCCTTAGTTTTCCCAGAGTTTTCCCATCCAACTTCACTGAAATTTCATCGCACCTTTTTCTGCCAGGCGAAACGTCCTTGGCACGTCCGAGCTCTGTAGTGAAACACATTTGTGGTTGAGTGCCATCATCTCCTCGGGTTACAGGTTCATGGGTACTAAAATGTAACTGTAACATGATGTAACCTCCAATGTCTTCTCTCTACAGAAAAATCGATTCATTCATTTTCCAGCAATTTTCTAGCAATTTTCTGGATTGCAGGATGATGTTCACATCGTTTCATGGTGGTGCAGCCTCTGCGATTAATTGCAAACCCACCAAAATGTTTCCATTTTGAGTATGGCCATGTCATGGCTATGTGATCAACAAAACTACAATCCTTTCCTCCTCTTCCTCCAACCCGTTTCGTTGGCAGAACCGTCCTTCAACGATGGTTGACTGGTGCCTCGCGTAGGCGCATAGAAAGGGAGGGCCGCCACCTCGGTAAATCAGTTGAACCAACCTGGAACCATATCAGACCTCCTTGCTCTGCATACTCGTGCCAAGAGCCCAGCGATGAATGTGCCTCCTGCCAGCAGCAAAGGCAGTTTCTTTGCAACTGAGCAGATGCAAGTAACTAAGTTAAGTTACGTCAAATTTCAATGAGAGTTTCGATTACAATCTTTTGCAGATATATATTTTTTGTTCAATTAATATGCATTGCAATGATTTCCCGGCTTTGGATCAGGTGGCCAGTACCAAAAGGACTAGAGATGAATGTAGGCAGTCCTTGGGGAACATTCGGTAGTGAAAATATTGCCTCAGTTAGTGCCAAATCCATCACTTTCCACCATACCAATTTTCGATGACCCATGTTTCACAGCTCCAAAAGTGCGCGGTACTAGTAACAGTATAAGTGAGACGATTTTCTTCATGAAACGGTTGATTCAGTCCTCACTGGTTTCATGAAACAGGATGGGGCTGCCTTTTCAGCGACTTTCACACCGTTTTTGAACCTATCACTGCCGTCACTGCCTGCAACCATCTGCAACCATGGTACATTCATACTAAATACACGATGACATGATGAATCTACTGAATGCCTTTCAAACTCCCAGAACCAGACTTGAAGTTTTCTGAATATTTCAGTCTCATTGGTTTGAACGTCTCCAATCAATGCTTAAATGATACTGAATGATGTCATCCCTGCGAAGAAAAAGTTCAGTTAAGGTACTGCCCGTGCTTGCTGTGCACCCTCCGCATAATGTCCTGCCGGTTCAAGAAGGGCACCGCGGAACAACAAGATCTGACAAGTTGAGATACTTGCCGTGGTCAGAATCCAAGTTTGTTCAATTCAAAGCCAGTACCAAAACGTATAAAATCCTACTAGTACCACATTCTGCACTCCCCAAAGGCAGTGCCATGAACTGCATTGATTTGATGGTTGCATATCATGATATCCCACCTCTCAAAAAAGGTGTCACTTGGGGGAATCTTAACAAAAACAACTCAATTATGACCAAGAGCAATTGTGTGGATGGGACCATAGGTTTGCACGTGGACGTTTCAAACGGATGGCGGCCCACCTTCGTGGTCAAAGCCACCTCTGCCATCGTCTCCTTTTTGAGGTTGGGCAGGTGAGCCATCGATAGCAACATGACAAGCTGAGTAGATTTGTTCCATTAATTGATGTGTATGCAGTATATAGATCAACCATATCATAAGACTATGACTATAACTGAAAGCCACTGAAAGTAATTGTCTACCAGTATGGTGATATGATCGGATATGCCCCTACCTAGAGGTGTGCCTGTCCCTCTGCAAGTAAAAATAAGTGACATGTATCTATATTTGTACTGTACATATTTCAATGCATGGAACAAGCTGTCATGCCAACAGCAAAAAGTACTGAAGCTACTGCCATCAAACTGGTGTGTTTCAAATCTTGGATGACAGCCAACAGACCTCAGTTCTGTGCGTGTTTGACCTGTGTTTCCAACCGAAATCCCATGTGGGGCCTCTGCTTGACAAACGCGCAGCACACAGTTCTGGCCTATAGCTCAGCCCATCAACATTTTCCGCCGAAAATCTGAGATGGCTGAGCCCTAGACCTTCGCTACCACCACCGTGAATGGGAAAACGGAAGCACTCCTGGTGGTTCCCGAGGAGACAAAAAAAAAAATGGCCGCCCGGCAATGGCATTTTAAGGGTCAACTTGCCAAATGCAGAAAGTAAGTACATTAGTTAAGTACTGGTTACTTAGGAGTATTTTTTGGGTTGTCATTTCGATCATATTGGATCAGATTTCAGGTTTCAGGATTTTGTGCTTGGCAGTCACTCGATCTCAGATCCATCAACCAAAGCATCTCAGGTTCTTTCCCAAAAACATGTCAAATTGTTTCATTTATCCTACCTACCAGGTGGACAGTGTTTCACCACAGTAAGTAAGTCACAAGCTTCAATATTTCTCCATGTGTTCAGAAAACCTGAGCCCACTTGACAAGGTTTTTGGAGCTCTCCTGAAAACGCACCAAACCCTGAAAGCACTCGGCTTCTGAATAAAGTATCCGCCCACCTGTAGTTCGGCGGTGACTGGAACTGCAATCGTCCGCAATCATCCCTCCTTTTGGAATCCCTGTGCCCTGCACACCTCAACTGGCACAACATGTCCCTAGGGTCAGCACAAATTTCCAGGCACAACACAACAGCTCCAGTCAAAGGAAGGTTGGTGACCTGTCACAGGGAGCAAATGACACAAAACCGTACACAGCAAACCAACAGCTCCAAACATAGGCAATGAATAGGATGTTGCAGACGGTATAATTCCCAAAGCCCAACACCAAAAAATAAGTCAGCCTCGAAAACCTGCAGCATGTTTTAGAAATGAGATTAGATTAGATCCCATCATATTGATCCCCTCCACCATACAAGGGGCTCTTGGAAAGATTCATGCAAACGTCCAAGCAGCCCACCCATACCATCCAACGCTGTGATTTTGTAGAGGCCCGGGATAACCATGGTATTGCATCCAGGGTATGTTCGAGTGTGGTCTGATCGCTAACGTGACGTCCACGGAAAGAGTCTTCAAGAGCTCAGTGTCGCTGTGCTGCGGTGAACTGGCGTCAGGTGAGGATCATGAAAATATCCTGAGGTGTCTAGAATATAGCATAGTTAGTAGTTAATCCACCATAGATATCCATAAATCATCTTAGTTGGCCGAATATCAATGACCTGCAAATGCACCATCCACAAAAGAAAGCCCTTCCAAATGAAAATCAGATCTCAAGTCATCATATTTTGGCTACATGTCGTCCTTTGCATTTCAACAATCTGGATATGCCAATGAAATGCCTCGCTTCTGAGACGTGCGGAATCTCCGCATCTCTTTCCATAGACACGGTTCCGTGCAGAGCCATGCCTGGCACACCTTTGGTGTTTGCCAACCGTGGGCGGAAAATGGCACATTGTGGTAAGCCACGGGAGCAAGGTTTCATGATCTTGACTGGATCCAAGGACCGGTGAATGACTTCAACTCTGCGTGATATATGTGGTTGTGTGTGGTTGTTATAATTATGCTATTTTCTTGGATTTTTTGGAAGAAAATGTATGATATGTGTGGTTGTTATGATTATATGCTATATACTGTACTTGTTGTTTTTCTTGCAAGAAGATGAGAATGATGAGAATGGTCTCATGATGTGTGAGTTGTTTCCTCGCAAAGGACTCGCCATTTTAAATATTTCAATGTATTTCAATGCTTGTCAAATCTGTCAATCAGGTCCCTTGCACCCCTGCAGGCAGGTGGTTGCCGAGAGGCAACTGACCTTAAAAATGGAAAGCTCCGATGAAACTTCCTTAAGGGATAGATAAGACTAAGAAGCTGTAGATAGTGGATGATGGATACCCCAATATTTACCATATCAACTGTTGCAGGATTTCACATAGAATCTCTGAACGGACAGTCAACAAATGTCCAAACTAGCTGCCATGTCTGAAGCTGAACTAAATCATACTACATCATTCAAAGATTTTCGGAGTCTTTCCGGGTCAGGTAAAACCCAAAATCAAGTTGGCCAGTGCTACCTCAGCAAAGCTGGATTACACGGACGAGGCCCGCTGCGGTGTAGATCTGACAGCAATGCTTGCCGGATCCACCTGTTGACAATCTTAAACCAGATCTGTGTGTTCTAAGACCACCAAAGGCATACAACTTGAGGACTGCAGCAACTGCTGCATTGTCCAAACATGGCATGTCCTGCCATGGAGAGTCTTTAGCCCTCCAAACATTGACCCCAAACATAGACCTCAAATTGTGATTTCATGTTCTGCTTGTAAAATAGAAAAAGTTAAGTTTCATTTACCCCAGTTGAAAAACAGGGTAAATGGTAAATGGGACAAACATGGGAAAAAAAACACTGAAAAATCCAGGGTCAATGTTCGTCGTTGTAAAACTGCTGCTTCAAAGTCTTTGGCAGTAACGGCCGGCCGCACGCTTCCTGAAGGAGTGCATGTCTGACACATCAAATATACGTCAAATAACCAGAAGCAGAAATGACGCCAAATAACCATTATATATTATATATTATGATCAACCTAAAACCCCAGATAGTAAGAAAAGCAAAAGAAACTATTGATATCTGTTGATCAATAGTAATCGAATACATTTATCCCAAAACCTGTGAGTAGACAGGCTCTGCGGGCAACATCAATGGCAGACGACACCTGCACGGCACCCATCCCAAAGAGATGTCATGGCAACCATGTCAGGCGCCGTGCCACACCCACAATCCGACACCCCTAAACTTGAAGTAATACCAGAAATGGCATAAGCCGCGTAAGCGAAACACAAAAATAACTATATAATTACTATATGTTAATCAATCATATCATCATAACATCTATCTAAATTATATCTAAATCCAAATTCGAGTGGTCCACTTGCACATGAAGATTGACTTATCACTGATCACCATTCTTCCAAGATCTTCCAAGCAAAGTTCAGGGACATGGCCCCCAATGATATCCCAATAATCCTCACTTGGCAGCTCCCTCCGCTTCATCTTTTCATCCTCCGAGATTCCTCAACTCATCCATTTCCGCAGAAGAACGGAGCTCGAATCCGCAGAGAAGGAGCGATTTCCTCAGGTTACCACATAGGTGTTGTATGGTTTTACTGGTTTGGATCACACCTGTTCATACGGCGGCCACACTTTTTCAACACTCCCAACATCGGGTGGTAATTATAGATGCTCTTAGCATCCTATGGTGAAGACCCCTCCTTAGCTAGATCCATCCAGCACTCCCCCAAACAAAGTCAAGTGGCTCCGATAGTTCCTGGCTCGGAAAACGCAATAAAATTTCGACCATGAATTGGAAACAAAAACAGGAAACCGCAGGAAAACGAGGTCTGCCTGGACCCAAGGCTTTCGTGTAGTTCTGGCAGATCCAAGTCCACGGAGGTGCTTGTTGAGCCTGCATGTTGACATCTGGGTTTTCAACGGAAATTTTTTAGGAGATCTTGGAATGATTGAAATGATTTTGAAAGTTGAAATGAACAAAGTATCCTGGAAATCTATCAGCGATTTCATGTAGGGTACTCTACTGTACACTCTCATACTGATACCGTCACCACAGTAGAAAATAGTAAACCATCGTTCGAGTAGATCATTTCGTATCAACATCACTCATTCAGCAAAGGCACGCAGAGTCTTCCGACCTACTTTTGAGGGCCTCAGAAGAACTCCAAGAAACAAGAACTGTTGAAGGATCTTGATCGGGGGGTGATTCCGCAAAATCAACAGCATTCGTTCGAATAAGTTGCTCGCGCAACCTTTCTTTCAATGTACAGGATCGTATGGAGGAGGGTGGAATTGAAAAGGATTGAAAAAACAGGAACTGCCCTTGACAATTCAACATGTATTCAACATCTTGCAGGGAGACTTGGTGCCTGAATGCATAAAATATCATGCAATATCATATTGTCATTGGCAAGGATTCGAAATTGGCTACAGTATCACCAATGACAGAATCCAGAACATTATGTGGGTGCACACTCCACGTTCCTGGTTACGCCCAAGGCCCACACACATGCCCAGTAGGTAGTACGAGTAGCACTTACTAGCACTAGTACCAATAGTACAAGGAGATGTTAGTTGACACACTGACCCACCATTACGAAAGGGTGGGGCGGCATTACCATTGGGTGGAGAATGCTGTCTCATATAATATAATATACATGTATTAGCCAACGAACCAACAGCTACCACTAGTTCATTGTTCTAATTCCATGCCTCTTGACCCTTATTTGTCCTTAAAAGAATGGTCCTCCCGCGTCCATCGTTTGCAATCAAGGAGCGGCTTCACAAGCTCGCCATCAAGAGACAGGCTTAAAACTGAAGAGTTGCTCCGTTCTTTGCCAAGCTTCGACTGGCCACCAAGATGGTTGAGCAAGGGTTGTTGGTTCAGATGGGTGTGGCTGCCCGGGCTGCTACACAAAGTCCATGAGAGTGTTGGTATGAAAGGTGTGCTGTATCTTTCCCTATGAGCAAATCTTTCCAGAATGTCCTACCCAACTAACCCTCTACTTCTCTTCCATCCCAGGATCTACCATTACGGCGCCTCGTCGGGCTCACCGCCATTGTATGAGCTTTGCGTGGTCATCTCAGCAAGCTCCACGTCGCTCGTCACAGTCCTTGCACTTGGCGGTCCATGAAATGATGCTTCAGACTCTTGGAAAAACAATGTTCTAAATTGTGAAGGCAGTTCTCATAGAATTATGATATGTGTACAATGTATATGTATATAGATATATGATATGTTTTTTTGATAGAATGTATATTAGTGATTTCTATCTGTATGGTATGCACATTACATAGATAGACAAATGATAACAGGACTCATGATATCACAAAAAAGTATATTGGTGTTTGATGTTTCTGTATACCAGTAGTACCCGGACAAGCCGGGGGCGGAAGTTTCCACCCTATAAAGAGAACATAAACCTATAAGAACACTTGGGCCTATAGAAAAAAAGCATCCACCTGCCCTCTCACTGACATGTTTGCTGCTTTGGAGTCGTCAACGGATGTGTTGGATTGCGATTCCACTGACGCCTTCCAAGTACTCAGTGAAATGTGTACTTTCATTCGATCTTCAGAGTCGCTTCCGGAACGAATTC
>DF246245.1:2853-13179 GCA_000507305.1 Breviolum minutum Mf 1.05b.01
TAGCTGCAAGGTACCAAGGCAGAAAAAGTTTAGAGCTGAAATACCTGTCTCTATGGACACTAAAAAAGCCATCAACAAGCCAACCTGAAAATTTAAATAGCTGCAAGGTACGATTGAAGATGGATTTTGAAAAACAAAATTCAAAAATTTAAAAGGTACCTCTGGATTGATTTTCGATTGAAAAACTTTCAGATTTCTTGTGAATGCAAAGCCTTTTCACTTGGCCTGGAAAGCCTTATCACTCTGGGAGTCTGGGCTGGAAAGCCTTTTCACTTGGGCTGGAAATCCTTGCTAGAGTTTGGGCTGGATAGCATTTTCACTTGGGGCTGGTAAGCCTTTTGACTGTTCACCTGGGCTGGAAAGCCTATCACTCTAGGAATCTGGGCTGGAAAGCCTTATCACTTTGGGAATCTGGGCTGGAAAGCCTTTTCACTTGGGCTGGGGAGCCTTACCGCTCTGGGAATCTGGGCTGGATAGTTTTCACTTAAGGCTGGTAAGCCTTTTGACGCTGCAAGTTTTGAAGCAATCAAATGATCATGCAGGATTTGAAGCTCACAAGGTATGGGGAAAGGAGGGCCCAGGAGGTCCAAAGTGCCTGAAATCGGCCAGGAGCACCTTGAACATATTTTTCTGAGACATGGTGAGGAGTGTGGGGGAAGCAGCTGCTTTGAATTTGGGTCAGCACAAGCATCTGGATGCAGCCCAAGGGGTCAAAGGCTGTGCCTTGGCTGACCTACTTGAAAGTTTCCTACTTTGGAGGAAGCTTTTGGTAGGGTCTTCAACCCTGCAGTGAAGGACAAATTCCCTGTGACTGATCAGCTCAAGTTAGGTGAGACCTTGGCAGAAGCCATTTTGGTACTGTGCAACCATGCCAGGAGGATTGGCAGGGACCAACAGAAGTTCAGGGAAGCTTGCTTCAGGCTGGTGAACTTTCAGGTTGAGATTTGGAGGCAATACGGTCTATGTTGGAAGGAGGTGCCACCACACCAGAGAAGCCAAGGAAGAAGGAAGAGAAACAGCAGCTTCCTTGTTGGCATCTGCCAGGAAAGCACCACCCATTCCAGTGAAGAAAGCAACTTTGAAGGCAGAGGTGGCAGCCAAGAAGCCTGCTGCCAAAGGCTTCAAAAAGCCTGGTGCTGCTAGAAGTGGAAGCGAAAGGGAAAAAGGAATTTCTGACAGCTTGAAGGTGGAGGGGCAAAAGCTAACCCTCACGAGCAACCTGTGGTTTTTTGGTGAAGCTTGGAGCCATAGGCTTCATGGGGCTTTTGATTTTTTTCACAGAAGGAACAAGTTTTTAGGTAGTCTTTGGATTGTTTTTTCATTGGAGCTAAAAAGGCCTGGGTAGCCTTTTGATTTTTTTCATTGGAGAAAGTTCTGGGTAGCCTTTGATTGCTTTTTCATTGGAAAAGATTTTGGACAGCCTTTCGATTGTTTTTGGATCAAGCAATGCTTTGCTGACCTGGAAGCCCCCAATGCCCAATTTCAAGGAAAGAGGATGGCCAGAGGATTGAGGACATGGGCACAATGGAGTTCCTCCCGCCTCTTGGGTCATGGCTTTGGAACAAGGAGGGTTGCTCCAAGAACTGGCTTGCACAAAATTTTATGGGAGTCAGACAAACTTTGGTCAGGGCTGGATTGGAACCACTTGCTGCATGGGGATGGCGCCCCTTTCACAGAAGTCGACAGTCTCCAGGTGATTAGCTTCAGGTGCCTTTTAACCAAGAGGGCAATTTCAGAAAGTCAGTTGATGATTGCAGCTTGGCCAAAGCAATCACCCACACCAGCTACTGGAAAGTGGTTGGCCTGGAGCTTTAGGTGCTTGTTTGAAGGGCAAACACCTAAAAAAAGGACAAAGATGGGAGAGGCATTGGGGAAGGAAGAGGTAAAAAAATGAGGAGAGGAATTGTGCGGGCAATTACCGGGGATTTGGAGTGGTTTGCCAATGAGTTTGGCTTCCCTTCTTTGTGGCTGGTGCTTGGCAGACCAAAAGAAGGTAGGCATTGTAAGGCCATTCACTGAGTGCAGGAAAGATGCAAAATAGAGGAGCTCTATTTTGACACCAAAGGAGCTGATATGGTAAGCACCACCTGTTCCAGGCGCCAAGTGTCTCCACCTTCACCATCAAGCTGGATGTTCTCCATGTCCTGGATTTAGGAGTTGCAGCCTATTTGCATGGGTCTGCTTTAGCCTCCATCATGGAAGAGTTGGGTGGCAGCAGTAGAAATTTGTTCCAGACTAATATATGGCCTGGGCTGGACACCCTTCTTACTGCACAGGTCTGTAGCTGGGCTGAAAAGGGACAGCCCTTTTACTGCACAGGCCTGCACCTGGGCTGGAAAGCCCTTTTACTGCACAGGCCTGCACCTGGGCTGGAAAATTTCATCGGTTTTGCAAGTGATAAATTTGCATCACTTCACGGGTCTTCACATATTGGTTGACCAATTTTTTCTGGCACATGCAATAAACAGCTAACCTCTTAGCAGTCTGAATAGATTGGTGGTGAAGGCCTATGACCCTTTGGGCACGCAAGCCTCCCAAAAAATAAAGCACCTGAGCCTGCAGGTCATTCGACTACCCTTGCCTGAGGCATGTGAAGGGTGCCAAGATCAGGTGGTTCACACCAGTGTGTTTGGAAATTTGCAAAATGTATGCCACCACCAAGGAAGGAAAGCATAGAAAGGCTTGCGTTTGCAAAAAGATTGCGAAGAATGGAGGCATGTGGCGCTGCCTTCACCAAGCATGGAGAAGATATGCTGTCCCACTATAGCTGGCTGGCAGGGGCAAGTGCAGAAGCAGGCAAGCACATGTGGAGCATGGTTCAAAAGCACCATGTTCTAAACCACCTGCTAGAACAAAGCATGCACCTCCACCCAGCAACAGTTTGGTGCTACGGAAGCAAGAGTTTCATGTCCATAGATGTGGGGATTGGAGGCAGCTGTGTCAAAGGCACTCCCAGCCACAAGGTGCCAAGAAAAATTTCGCAAAAAATTGGATTTGTGTTTCACCTGCTTTTGAAAGGTTACCTTTAGCTTGGAAGAACAAGCCTCAGCTGGGGAAGACTAAGAAAGTTTTTTATTGCACAGGCTTGCACATGGGCTGGAAAACATTTTTACTGCATAGGTTTGCACATGGCCTGGAAAGCCTTTTGCCCGCACAGGTCTACGCGTGGAGAGTTTGGCTCTCTAAGCAATTACTGCTTTGTCCCTGCCATGCCTATGGAGCCACCGACCAAGAAGAGAAAAAAACAATACCAAGGCTGGGAGCTGCACAATTCACAGGACAGCCAAGTCCCGCTAGAACCTGAAGGTGGTCCCCCACAAGAAACTACACTAGAAGAGATGCGAGCCACAAAACTCACACACCGCGGAACCGGATGTCATTTGTAAAGCGGGAAAACAAAGGGAAATGAAAAGGAAATGAAAGAAAACGCAGCCAGCAAGTACGAGGAAAAACCGTTGTGTAATCAGTCACACATGAAGATACCTTACATAATCAATTGAACGTTGCAGCCGGACCGCCGTAATTCTTTTCCTTGCGACAGGCAACACAAGTCAGCGGCAGTCCACGAGGCCCCAAGCAAACCGAAGATAATCATTTGACCATCTAATTCTGTCTTGCCTTTTAAGTGCAAATAAACCAGCATTGCGGTGGATATTGCGATGGCCTGTCTTCTTTTGGTCCATCTCGATGAGCACCATATTGTCATGCAATTCAACGCCATCATGATTGGTCTGTTTGGCACGGTAGTCAAAATGTGGGTCTGTTTGTCCGTACGACCCCACAAAGTCTTCATCACAACCACCACTTTGCCAATAAAGCCCCGTCTTCATCAACCAAGTCCCAGGGTGTGGTTTCATTTCTCCAGTGGGTTTCTGCCGCTGAAACTTGTGCAGCTTTCTCTTACTGCTGCTGTCCAAAATGATATCCAAACAGGATTTGAAGAACGATTCGCTGATCTTCATATCCATGTCTGTAAGCAAAACCCAGCTGTCCACGTGCCAGGAATCAGCCACGTGCATCAATAGATTTCGTTTGCCGCCAACGTTCCAATTTAAGTGTTCTTGAACGGCCACCATGTGGACATCTGGTTTCCTGCTCAAGTTCCCAAACTCTTGAAATAACACATCTGCTGGTGAAGTGGGTGTTCCAAATGAAATTGTTGTGTTTGGGGGTTTCTTGATCCATTCAGCCCGATTGTTCCGAGTGTAGATCTGGTCCTGGGTTTCGATCGCAAAAAGAAATCTCAATTGACGGAGCACATCATTGGAAAATTTGGCCCACGTCCTGAAATGTGTGCGCAGCATCTGCTCTTCTCCTGTGTACAAATATGCGACCACCATCTTGTACGACGCTGGATCTCGTTCTACAATATGTCCGTCTCCACTGCAACACTTCAAACGTTTACCCCCAGGTTTCTTTTTAGTCCATTCTGGCTGTAAACACCAAAGATGGCAACGTCTGCTCACACTTGGTTCGTAGGTGCAGGAACTTTGACTCAGTTTGACTCGGCCTGGCAACGGTGTCTCTGTTGGCCATCCAAGGAGATCATTTGTGAGCGCAGGTGTAAGTGTTGCAACTGGCTGTGGAGCCTGGGTTGTGCTTGGAGCCTGGGTAGACGTGCTGGATGTACTTGATGGAATTGTTGGTCGACATCTCACAAATCCTGCCCAGTCTCCCGTGTTTACAGAAATAATCGTAGTGATGGTTGCAATAATGCAAATGAAGGCAATGGAGCACCGCGTCGCCGAAGGCCTGGCGGAGCCCAACAACCAAAGGCCCAACTTCATGGCGCGGATCGAATGTGCACCAAAGCGTGCAATCCGAAACCATGGAACTATGGAAACTTTTTGTTGAACGCCTTTGATGAATGATGATTTTGTGAAGGAAGTATATCTCACCCAATTCCTCGAAAAACAATTGCTAAACACATAAACAATTTGTACATCTGATACTCGCAAAACAATATGTATCTTATATATAACACAAAATTTGTATATATATATATATACATCATATATAAATATATATATATATGTATTTCAACATGAAAAAATATATATATATACACAGTGAAATTGACATAGTACTTAACATACTTGCGTTGTAGTTTTGGATTTGAGATACACATTGACTTGCTCACTACCGCACTACAAATACACGCCCTGGATACATGCCCTGGGCATAGCTGACCGGAACGACAACGTGAAAACAAAGGCGACATGAATCATGCTCAACAGCGAACGGGTCAGAAAACAAGTTGCACTGGTGCAAATAGTTGAACAAAAAACGAATTTCCATAGATTTCTACAATATCATCCACCGTTTCGTCAGGCAGCTGCAGCAACGTTTTTTCAAATGACTTTTGCCAACGTTTGATCTCTCACAAAATCTTCACGGAGATGGTTCAGCGACTGGATTCCCAAAGCCAAAACCCAAGCTTCACTTGATTCATATTCTCGTTGATTCATTGTTTGAAGAAGAACCAACTCGGATTGCGGGTGTTTGTGCTGATCAAGTCATAGTTCATGCCATCGAAGGCCAAGGACTCGCGAGTGAAGTTTTCAAGGGTGTGATGCAGCACAACATCGGGATGTTTTTCCACCAAAAACTCATGAACCGCTTGGACTACACCAGCTTCGTTGGCTGCCCTCGCTCTTTTGGGTTTGCCGTGGGACACTCCATACTCCGTGTACGGCTGGCAACTTGGTACGTTCTCACAACCTTGGCATCCTAAAGGCGTTTCTCCATAGTTGCAATAATCATGGCCGGCAAGAATACCATCCTTGCGGACCAATGGCTAAAAATCCAACAGTTCCTTCTTGACATTCGCATAGTCGTGAGCACCATCCAAATATACAAAATCTAACGATTCAGGGGCGAATTGCTGCAAAAAGTCCTTGTTAGTTGAGAAGTGTCTGTGGAACTGAATCCGAACGTTTGAACCAAGTCCTCTTTCTCCCCAAGATTTTGTAAGATGGTTCTCCGGCACGTGTGTAATTTGGCCGCCTGCACCTGCATTCGGGAGGCGAGAAACGAGCGCTGAATTTGGAAACCGTTCTACCATATGCCAAGTCCAGGGTATGTTGGCACAATCCGTCAGAAAATGTTCCGAAAATCTTCCGTCTGCAACCCCAACGTCCATTCCAACTCGGAAACCGCCATCTCGGATCAAACGGCTAAAATATGCACGTTGAGGGTGTCTCTGCATGAATGCCAAAACATCGCTAGGCAACCATGTTGAACTGTCCATTTGATTCTGAATTTTGGGCATTGGTTTCGTTGGTGGATTTGCATCCTGACTTGCTTCTTGTGTGTCGGTCACCACAATTTTTTGAGTTGATGTTTCAGGGCCATATGCCGAGATCCAAGGCGTATATGAATTCACCATGCTCCCCAGGAGAGCAAAAATCCCAACAAGGAACACATACCAAACTACACGCACCATGGCGGCTGACAGGCTAAAAACACTGTTGATCGGAATTTCCGGAAATGGAAACAACACCCGAAACGCGAAATCTGTTGAAAAACCTGCATTTTTTTGCCACATGTGTGTGCAAATTTGATCAAATTTGGTTGTATTGACTTTCACATGTGTGAACCACCCTAAGAATCTTTGGGGTGCAAATGGCAGGGGTTTGGATGTGCATAGGAGAGGTCGGCCCCCTCGGCTGTTTGAGGGAGGGGTCAGGAACCTCATAAATTTGAACCGAGGGCCCGTGACACCCCGGGGGTTCCGAAGGCACTTCAGGATCAGAGGATGAAGCCTACGCCAAGAGATCCTTATGTACCATCACATAGATATACAATGATATACATAGATATACATAGAAATACATGCATTATGGTGCTTAGACCTCAATATCAGGAGCATGGCAAGATTAGTTCTTTGATGTTCTTTGCATATAGAGATACCTTGCTTGGAAGATACATGGAATGGTAAATCACCATTGCAAAGAATCTTTGGCAAAAACCACTTACCCATTTACCCATTCACTCCGTGCTCCACCCATGGCCCGGAACTATCCCATTGCTCTTTTTCTTTAATCTTCTTGGCGAGCTCTGGATGCTTTGGCGAGTTGGTTGATGCCTCGTGGCCACTGCCAAAGAGGACAGTGGGAGGAACTTCTGTGGAGTGGTCGAGGGGCAATAGAGTTTGATTGCGTGAAGGATCATAGACTACATAGAGACTAACAATCTGAAAAATAAACAACGATATCCCCATTGCATTTTCACATCACTATCAAGTTGTGAGGCCTTTATAGGCTCCCAGCTCAAAAAAAAAGTTGGCGGGGGTGCGGCAATGGCTGTGGCCATGGATCCGGGCCGGCAACTGCGTGGGGTTGAAGGGCAAATAGAGGGATTCTTGATGGCTATATGTTTTTTCAAACAGCGTTGGACCCATGCAAGTATATTGATGTTTTGGAAATCTTCCATGAGTTGCATGCATGTAAGGAATCATCAAGTTGCATCTGCCCATCGAAACCTTTCTTGAATGCGCGAGTGCAAAGCGTCCCGACAATACACTATTCCCCGATCTATCATCTTTCTGCATCTCTCACTCGGACTTGGAGACATACCTTCCTCTTGTTCTAGGGCTCTTCGAACTGTCCCCCATGGGTTGCTTGGTTGAGATCTCTAGTCAATATTTTTGTGAGCCCCGACAAAGGTGAATCATATTCATCGGTGAACTATTTTTAAACCGCCCATGCAGCGCAAATGAGGGGGGTTCAACATGCAAAACTTCCATAACGTCTTTCAGCACTTGGATCGAGAAGGAGGGTTCAATCTCAGCCAGGCAAAGTTCAAGAAGGATCGCAAACAATGGGCCCACAATGACCCTTGAGTTGCAGCTTTGATAGGACATATAGTGTTTAAACTGTTT
This sequence comes from Breviolum minutum Mf 1.05b.01, assembly GCA_000507305.1. Classification (NCBI taxonomy): domain Eukaryota; class Dinophyceae; order Suessiales; family Symbiodiniaceae; genus Breviolum; species Breviolum minutum. Next base: position 10,736 of record DF246245.1, read on the forward strand.
GGCCATCCCCTTATTGATATATATATATATATATATATATGTTGCGTAAGCTGAGGAGTCCTACATTATTTGCGCCTTGCTTTCGTATGCACGCAGATACTGGAGGAAAGCACTTGAGAGGAAAACCAAAACCGAAGTTGCGTTGCAGCTCATTGCCGTTCTCAAGCAAAATCCCCGAAAAGCGAGGGATAGTTGTAGGAAGGGAGCAAAAGCAAAAAAAACAAGGCCATCAAGGCCAGGATATGTTTGCACCGCTTGCAACATTATAGGCATTCTTTAAAAGAACCTCTCGCCATACAACGGATATCCCTACCTCGTGCTGCGTAGGTGCTGACCAACTCGTGGAGATTTCTGACTCCGATCTAGAAGATATGGAGGATTGGGGTTCACTGTTTGTTTTCCGTTGTTTGAAAGGTATACAACATCGATAAATTCAACTTCAGTCCATGGTTGATGTACACCCTTGATATCCATATTTGGGATTATAAAAGAAAAAATCACCATTCACTTTTTTTTTCCTGCAATCTCTTGTGGAGGAGGGAAAAGTTGTTGAAAAGAACCAGGTGGAGAATAGCCTTCATGTTGAGGATTATGCAGAACCCCCAAGCGAAGCTCTCCAATGTGAAATTGAGGATATGTGCACCCAAATGGTTCCTCCAGTGGAAACGGACACCCAACTTGACCCAGAAAGCCAAGGTGCTGATCAAATCGCCACTGCTACAGGTGAAGAGGAACCCCACACCTTGGGTGGTCCAATTCCAATTGAGTCGGATAATGATGAAGATGATTGGACGCTAGAAGATTGCCTAGAGTTCGTTCAACAATGGTCATCCATAGATGAGATGAAACAGAATCGTCCTTCCAATATCACCCAACCGCTTTGGAAAGCCATTCTGGATGTTTATGACTTGTGTTGTGAGTATGGTCCCAACACACCATATTCTTGGTCATATGGAAGCTCGTGCTAAAGGTCTACTATCCTGATTCAAACGTGACTCCACCAACGATGAGCCCAAACCATGAACTTTCCAGGGCTGAGGGTCTCGGAATTCTTAGTGATTGTGGTTTCAGTGGTGAAAGGGCTTTGGAAGCTTTGCAACTTACTGGAGATGATGTCGCTGCTGCCATCGAGATTTTGAAAGCTGAGAATCTTGGTGACAGAGCTGCTACTGGTGAGTTTGGCCCCCCCGAATTGGCTGTTCCCATAGTTGAACAGGAAAAAGAAAAGCTTGGCAAGTCATCCCGAAAGGATACCGCTGAAATCATCGATGAACTACAACCACACTTTGATTCCCAGATTGATGCGGAAATCCATGGGCATATGATTGAACAGGCTAGAGAAGCCCACCAAGAAAATGATCACATGAATGTTGATGCAGTACAAACCATCCCCTATGACCCTGAAGTCTTTATCCCTGATGATGGTGAACCAACTTCTGATGGCATCCCGAATGGTCAACCAACTCCTGATGGTGAACCAACTTCTGATGGTGAACCAACTTCTGATGGCCGTACGGAGAATATGGATTGGACCAAATGCCTAGCTGGGGTTGAGGCCAGGGAGGGTTAACATGCATAAATGTAGTATGTACATATATGTACGTATGTATATATGTAATGCAATATATATATAATATATATGTATACATCAATGTAATATATATATATATGCATAAAAACCGATGAGACAGGTGGACTTCAAAAAACATAGGTGTTGATGAACACAAAAGACTACTCTCCTGCGAGGGGAATGTAAAACCGTAAAGTCTGATATATAGCATATTTTCCTTCCATATTTTTGCTCCTGAAATCCTGCCCATGTCCATAGATACATGTTCACCTCCTTCGCACTCACACTCCGCTAGGCACCTTTTGGAAGATCTCGAACTGCAGCAGTATTGGCTGCAAGGCCAGAGTCCTGTCCGCAACAATGGTGGGGTCAGGCTTGTGAACCTCTGCGTGTCAATTATCAACAGCATGCTGGGATCTTTATATTTTGTTTATATTTGTTTGCATATGGACTATGAAGCATTGGCTATGGCACAATCCCAAGAAACACCAGATCCTTTGGCCAAGAATTTCAAATGTCCGAAAAACGTTGCTGTGGGCGCCGAAGTTCCATTGGGTGACGCTTTGGTGGAACAAGTCACTGAAGCTATTTCAAAGGCTGTCCCTCCTTCCTATGGTGAACAGGGGAAACCACGGGGAAGAAAACCCAAGAAGGACAAGAAAGTCGAGGTGAAAGGCAAGAGAGGTGGTAAAGCTAAGAAAGCTAAACGTGGCAAAGCAGGGAAACGTCGTGGAATTCTCAAAGCCAGTGCCAGCAAACATACAGCTTCCGGGATTCAGGAGGTAGATGAACCTTCAAAGAAATTGAAGAAGAAAAGTACCTGAAAGATCTAAATAGTCTAAATTTACTTCCGGACTAAATTACTCACCCGAGT
>DF246246.1:0-11652 GCA_000507305.1 Breviolum minutum Mf 1.05b.01
GCCAATGATCCAGGCTCGTGGGCCGACCGCCCGGAGCGGTTTAAATGGCCAACGTATATGTTCTGACCACCTCAGCAACATATCAGATGTAGTGCCAAAAGGTAGGCTCTCCACCTTGAAGATCTTCTGAAGGTCGATTTCTGCTGGTGGGTCGGAATTCGGATGGATAACTTTCCATGCTGCTTGAAAGTGCGGCTGTGCAATCCTAATGGCATGTTTGTCTTTGCTGCGAACAAGTCCATGAGCACCAGGTAATTTGGCATGAGCAACGGTGATGGAATCAATATTCTGAGGGCCATCCAACCAAATCAACTTCCACTTACCACAAGGTCGCCCGTCAGGGGTTTTGGGTGTCATCCAGAAGCGATTAAACCCACTCCGCAAGAGGATCGAGTTAATGGAGGCATTCTTGATGAGGGCATGCATCTGGATTGAGAGAGCGTCGCTAGGAGACGTGTTGGTTCGTCCCCTTTTGAATGACTTACCCCAAATTGACACGATTGCATCTTCACTTGAGAGGTGCGTCTTAACGAACAAAATTGGGTTGCTGATAATCTCCGACCAGTTGTTGTCCCAATCCTGCTTCCACAAAGTGATTGCAACCAATGATGTGCCTTCTGGGGTGATTTCATGTTTATCCAAAGCTTTGGGCTGGATATGTTTCTCCCCTAGTTGGACGAGGTTAGCAGCCAAAAGCACTTGCCTATCCTGGATATCAGTGCATGGAAGTGTCACAAGTGAAGACTTCAGTTGGGTAGGAATTGGAAGTTCACCCAGTACCACTAAAGCAACCTCATCTGAACCAAGAATTTCCCCAGCTCGAAGCCATGGAATGGCCTTTTCTGGTGTGACTAAGGTATAGCCACGGGCATCAGAAGAAAACTCTTGTCTTTGATCTGCAGGTGTTCCATCCTCATACAAGAGAAAGCCCTGGGTAACTGTGTATTCGTCAGGGGAAGGTGCGACATTCTTCTTACGAGATTTGGAAATCATACTGGCTTCAGATGACAACTTTGGCTTAATCTGCGGCATGTCAATAGCACATTCACGAAAAGCCTTCAAGATTTCTTGATATCTTTTTGGGCCAGGTGGAGTAGCCACAGTTGATGCAAGATGCTTCGGCCCGACAAGATCGATAAGCTTATCCACATTGGTGCTGACCCATTGAAGTTCGAATCCTTCTTGAAGAAGGGTACTTGCAATGGAATTGGCCACTTGAATGCGAAAACCATTTTTAGTGGTTGTTGGGCCCCCCCCTCTAGTGGCTTGGATTGCATGGAGAACAATGGGCAAATCAGATTCCTGAGGTTGGCATTGTGACAACAAATGCATGTCTTCAAGTCTTCTTCCACTTTGCACGAAACGGAATTCAGTTGCTCCATAGAGCGGCCATGTTGCCATACCCAAGATGGATGCCAAAAATTGCATGCTGACATTATCGGACAGCTTTCCTTGCCAAATGGGACGATTCAGCCATCGAATGATGACAGTTCTTGCTTCTGCGGAGTTGAAAGAAGGCAGGAGGTGTCGAAATGCACATACTGCAAGTTGAATGGCAAATGCACGGATTGGGATCATGACGGAATTGGGCTTGGCTTTCCATGACAACTGATAACCATGGGGGACTTCAGTCAGGGTCAATGTAATTCCAAGAAAGTCCAAAATTGTACCCTGAAGCAGCTTCGCCCAAAATCCAGTCTGAGCTGATGCTGCATCACAGTCCCCAGTAAAAGTCATTCGGATCTCATGCGAATGTGGGAGCCAATGGATGGCACGATTGCAACAATTGACGGAGGCAACATGATAGAGTGCAAACGGATTGACCCCATTGTTTTCAGAAACGTTACATCCCACAAAGATAGCGAGTGCATGTCGCAAGTCTGCCGAGGTAAGAATGCCAAACTGGTCAAACAATTGATCAGAGCCGACTGATTCTAGTGCACATGACAAATCATGAGTACCAGGCAGTAAGGTAACAATGCCATCATTTACCAAGGCAACAACGGATGCAGGTGGTTGGCACAGCTGCATGGTGAGATTAACTTCTCCAAGCACTGTGGTCAAACGTAAAGAAATTCCATCTGCCTGAATTGGATCAATTGTCTCAACCTGATAACCTGGCCATACCTCTTCAAAGAGTTTCGGGTCAAGAGTAGCATCAAACCAAAATTCCCAAATGCAACTTCCCTGAATACAGCCTTTCATAAGGGGGTGGAAGCGAAGAGTAGAAGGAATGGGAAAATGAGAATTTTCAAGACCATCATTCATCTCAGCATCCAAAGATTCAGCCACGTTCACAATCGGATGCAACGATTCCACGGGAGCCTCAATTTGTGTCGGGTCTGTCTGACCTGTCTCATCATGGCTCTCAAAATGATGATAGAGAAGGTCCGTTGATGGTCGTTGCACTGCTGGTGACGTGACCCAACCTTTAATGACCTCACTAAGGCTCACAAGTCCATTATTGGGAATCCATGTCATCAAAACAGGAGATGGGTCAGCTTCCAACCATTCTCTTAAAAGACAAATACAACCTACCATATCATCATGGAATGTCTGTGCGGTCTGATGGAGAAAGTAGCCATCATCAATGTGGGTGATTTCCAAATTGTTTCTATGGAGTTGATCATCTCGGAATTGATTCACAATCTCATCAATGGAATGGGATAAAAAGCCCTTACATTGTGCAAAATAAATCCATGGAATCAACGCTTGCAAACCAGAAATCTGATTTCCCAACAATAACCAAGCAACATGTTTGTCATTCGGCAAAAAAGGGAAATGAGAAACACCATGGATCAATGCAACTTCTGCCGGGTGCCAGTGTCGAATGCTATTTACACCGTCCTGCAAATAATGACCGAAAAAACCAAACTGGCACAAACGATCATGATCCAACTCATGCTGTCGACCATACATGGCCATGAACGTTGGCACTTTCTGGTTCGGCTTGCAAACACGGGTCTCAAATAACTGTTCTTGCTGACGAGTCAGTGTCATGGTGGAATCTGGTTTTTTGAATGCAAACTTTGGATCACTAGCAATGCTACGTATGCGATCTGTGATGGCCAAATCTGATACTGTCTCAGCATCCCATTCTAAAATTGCAAAACACTTCTCAGGAGTAAGATCGGGAATTGGAGTCCATGGTACAAAAGGCTTTGGTTGAAAATCGCCATGAATCCTTTTGGCAACCGCTAACCATCTTGGTCGTGCAGTAGGTGCTTTATCAGCAAGGTTGACTGTTCTTTGGAAACAAAACTGAAAACCTGCCCATAAAAGAATCCGATCAAAAATCCGTTTGTGAGGGTGCTTCGGAAAATTGTGGACCTGCTCAAAAAATAACACCTGAGGTCTCCAAAACTTCGCACAAATCAATGCTCGAATCAAAAGAAAGCCTTTGTCTGTCAAAAAGCCCTGCGTGTTGGAAGCCCCTGAAAATGGTTGACAGGGACTGCTGATAGACATGACTTCCGGTTTCCAGTAAGCAATCAAAGGAAAAAGACCATCATCCATGATATCTGCAACAATGATTACATCCCGATTGGTATACTGAAATGTGGAAAATGTCAAGCCTTCAATCGATTTCACACAGACTGCAGAGTGGCTCAAAGCATAGATCTTAGCCAGTTTCTGGTCAAATTCAATGGCAATTGTGCATGTTTGAAAAAACCCCTTCATTGTCATCCATGCTGCGGCTGCTTTCCAACCACCATATCCTCCAGCAAAAAACTCTAAATGGTTCAATTGTGGAAGCACTGCACCAATTCTGTCACACGGAATCCACATGGAATCCTTGTCGAATCTGAAATCTGCTTTGTCTGTTGGAAAAAGCTCCAAAACGTCAAAAAGCCAGACTTTCCGCTGAGTGGGTGGCAAAACCACTGGACTATCCCATTGCAGAACCAAATTGGGGTTCAAAATCACATCTTCAGGGACATTCAACTTACCATTCATGATTTCAGCAGAGGACCATCCTTCTGGACTCCAATGTTGGAAATTGACTGTATAAGGGGTATCCTCAAAATTGATGTGAGTGAAGGTAGCCAACAGAATATTACGTGGTTTGAAACTCACCCCAGAACTTCCAAGAATATCCCATTCATGTAGTTTAGGGAGAATGGCTTCCATCTCTTCCATGTCACGGCCCAAAATTCGTGGTCTAATCGGTGNAGGGGATTTTGAGGGGATTCCCTTACAAAACCCACCATTTGGGTACCTTGGCTGAGGTCGCTATAATTGGCCCAGTAGTACATGTATGTATATGCATGATATTCAACGGCTTCGCCGGATTTTCTACATCAAGAGTCAAGAGCAACGTTTTTTTCCTGCATACCGAATTTTCATAATCACAGAAAATCCTCGCCTCACCGGGAGGATATTCACTCCAACTGATGTATAGTTAGCATTTCATGCATCATGGGTGATACATCAATCCTTCATTGAATGGTGAATAATACCCTGCCATTTTTTTAACTAACAAAAATGGTCAAATTTTTGTGGAAATCACCCGGGTTGAAATACATCTATATCTATACATTCATTTACGTTGGAATTTCTCGCCATGTCGATGTGTGAAGAGATGTCCGTTGCGAATGTGGATTCGAGATGTCAAAGTCCCTGAGTCCACGGTCCAACTGTTGATGGTTCAGAAATCCGGCTACTTGGAGGATCATGCCATTTAGTAAGTGGTTAATAACCATGGTTAGTAAGTCCCCTAACTGGGGTTATTCCCCTTCCAAATGGGCTGAATGGTTTGTAAATGGGGGTTACTAGCTACTTACTAATTGGGATGATCCTCCAAGTAACCACCTGGAATGTAAAAAAAACTGTAAATAGATAATGGGAGATTTACCATATCAACTGGCGCAGGATTTCTTCCATCAACATAATTCCAAGGATTGTTTTTGCGGGACATAAATCTTATGCGTTAAGGGAAGAGCTTACCTTCAAATCAACTAACATAGCAATAGAAATCCCAGTCTACAAAAAAAAACGTCAGGAAATCACCAAACCCCACCGGCTGAAGGTTACAAACTTCCACACAAACCTCCGGCAATTAGAAATCTGCGTCCAACCAATAAAAAAATGTGGCCCACCCATTTGAAACTTCAACTTGGATGGGCTGGCTTTAAGTGACTTTCATAGTTTCACCCAACTTTCATAGTTTCACCCAACGAGATTCGAGATCGCCTCCGAAAAGACGCTGCATTTCGAGCCCCCCAAAGAAGGAAACGAGAATGTTTTCCAACCACCATATCTTTTCGGATAAAATGCTAGTTTCAGGGAGGTTAAGTTAACTACCCTGTGATTTTGTGGATTCTGGGCTGGGGTTCCAAATACGTCATCCCTGGTGACCATTATCGCTATCGCTCCCCCAATAGCACAGGGTTTTTTTGACGTTTCTTCCAACCCCCCAAAAAAACAGAAAAAAAATACGACTTCAAGGTCATAGGAGCAAAAGGTGCCATTCTTCAAGTCCAAGTCTGCTACAATCTGCACATCGGGGGGGGTAGTGGTCTTCTATGGCTATAGGGTGGTTGCTTCTTGAATCATCTCAGTTCATGACTGAAATAAAGGAACCAAAAATAATGGTATCTTATGATGATGACTTTTGTGTGAAGGTAATTCCAAGGATTCCTGGAATGAGGTGAGGTGTTCGTTGATTTTTTTCAAATGAGCCACGGAAAAAAAAAAACTTTGGATACAAAACCATGAAATACTGGTTGGTTGATAGGGATCCTTATAATGGCTTCTTATAACCACGTTATAACTGGGTAGGAGTTCATCCCCCATACACAGTAAACAACCAGGGTTTGAAAAATGCTCAAAGATTTGCAAATGATAAACAGAAAATAGATGCAAAATGTTTGTTTGTGGCTGTGCTACTTGGAAACTAGTGAAGGCATGGGGTGGTATGATACTTGGTGCAGCAAAACAAATCGCAACAAATTATTTTTTTGTGGAAGTGGTGAGGATTTCAAGTCCCCTACATCGGCTGGGTTCAACAACCACCGTCAACATATCTATCTAAGAATTCGAAGTCAGTTTCGTTTTTGCATAACGATGAATGAAGGTCAAAGCCAAACAAAGACGGATTGACCCATGCTTCAGGAATGATCGATTCGAGAAAAGGCAATCGACTGAAACGGTGTCGGCTTTCCATGACAATATAGCCCAATTACAGTAAGTGGTGATCGGATCAGTATAAGTATATAGCCCAATTACAGTAAGGACCACCACAATGAATTCTTTGTTCTTCATGATACATCACCAAAAATTCGAAAGAAAAAACTCCCCCTTCAGAATTCCTCGGGTTCCTTGTTTTGCAACAAAAAACGCCATGTTCTCCACGTTTCGCCACGTCTCGCCACGTTTCGCCTCCTGAGGTTTCGAGTTCAACCACTGCTCGGAAAGCCACCTGGTCAACTCCATGAACCCAACGGACGTCAGCAACGTCAATTGAGCCATGCAAAAAAAGGGGGCCCCGGTAAGTTGTTTAGGGAATGGGGTATCCCTACCCAGTTATGTGGAGATTCTTTCATAGAAACATAAGAGGGTGGGATAGGTCAAATTTTTTTCATGGTCATTTGGGTGAGTGTTTCGAGGTAGCAACCAGTTGTTGGCTGTTTCTTCGGAACCTATGAACCTACCCTGTTTTGATGCTACCTTTCTGTTGGTGAAACTGTCAGATGAAATCATCTCTTTTAAAAGGTGGATTTCCCTGCCCTTAATGGACGGATGCAAAGTTTGTGGGTTCCACCCCCGAAGTGGAACAGAGAAAATCGCGAGTTTACTCCCGAAAGCCATGATGGGACTGGAAGACTTGATTCTTACGGCTTCCTTTTTTGGATGGTGGTAAATTTTTGGGCGGGAATTGTTGTTCTAAACTTCCAGGGATTAGGAAGGGATTCAGGGATTCCGGTGCATCTCCCACCCTCAGTTTTCCGCGCAAAATACCTGGAATGGACAAGCTCCAAGCTCCAAATCAACCGTTTGACAAAAGGAAGCGCAGGATCCATATTGCTTTTTTCATGGATGTCCTTCAAAAACAAGCTTCACGACCTTTAGATATCCATCAACTTGAAACCCCAACAACACCAGTAGGGGAGATCACTTTGCCCAGGTGTCTGTGTGTTAGGTAGCAAGGTAGGGATACTCACATGATGGGGCCCTGGGGTGGGAGGGAATGGTGGGAATGTGAACCATCTGGACTTGCAGCACATGACCAAATTGAGAAATTCAAACCCGAATGAATCGGAAAAACCATCGAAACTCATCGTTGATTACATCATCCTTTGAACCTGTTACTGTTGATGGACAAAATCCTGCACCACCAAGGATGATGATTATCCCATTATTTATAGGGTTTTAACCATCCCAGGTGGTGCAGGATTTTGTCCATCAACAGTATCCCCCCTAACAAAAGGTTTTGTAATCTCTCAGTTGATCATGGCGCCCCCATGTGTTTCGTGTTGTTTTTTGTGCAAAAACATGCAAAAACAACCAACAATCAATCAACATCTCTAAGACTTGGGGGACAAATTTGTAAACATTTCACCCAACCAAAATTATGAAACTTCTGGAAAGTCATCCAACTCATCCAACTCCCAGGAAAAATTAGAATCACCCAACCTCTCGCAAAAAAGGCGCAAAAAAAAACTAACGTTTTTTGAACGGAGATTTTTCTCACCTGTCTCTCTGAGGTCTCCCAAACACTCCACGAGGGTTTTCCCAATTTAAAAAAAAAACTCACCTGGGGACTTTAATCAACCTCAACTGTGCCATGGCAATCTCGCTCCCATCCCGGGTGTTTTTAAAGCCCTATGTACCGCGGAGATGGATGTTTTTTTAACGGTGGGTTTTAATGTAGGCTTTATATTAATAGAGTAGGTAATAAATGTAGAGAGAGAGAGAGAGAAATGTGTCCTAAATTTTCGGAGGTCTCAATTTTAGCTTAGAGATCGTGTCCTAACATCTCCAAGATGTCAAAATAAACTTGTTTGGAGAAACCCAGGTCATACCTAAGTTTGAATTCGACCATGTCTTTCCATTTGCCCGTGGAGTCTTTCAATGAAAACACGGCGTTTTCGTTGAACCCTACAGAGATGCTCCTTTTCGTGAAGCTGCGGAGCATACGAAAAAAAATGGTTGCAACTGAGCACATGTTCAGGGGGGGTTGGGGGGGTTGTTTCCTTTCAAATCAGGGAAGTAAAAAATACATCCCCTGAAAACTGACCATGACAATGGAAAAACAATCGTTTGAAGAAGTATCTCCCATTACAAAGTGTAGGTGATTTTATCATCTAGCCATCTTCGTTTTCGAAACAAGTAGTCTTTCTTCCACGACTGAGGTCCTGAGATCCAAGAACGAAAGATCATCTGATATACGATGTACCCCCGCAAAAAAGATAGAACGAATGTCCCCTGAGAAAAGGGGATCATCTTTTTAAAGGACATGTCAACTGCATCTTCCAACCATCAGGGGTGGCTCCCCTTCGCCCTGCAGGTACCCATCCTACCCATCTATCATCCAGCCATGCCGGTGATGCAGGGTGGCCCCTACAGGTTTACACAACATGTGGAGATATTGATATACTGATATAACAGGGTGCAAGAAAAAACGCAACTCATGGGAGTTGACAACACATGGGAGTTGACGCCTAATTTCGATTTGGTTTTCTGTTTTTAAACACATCTCCAGAAACAAAAAAACTAAGGTTAGAAACAACAACAACAACAACAACAACAACAACAACAACAACAACAACAACAACAACAACAACAACAACAACAACAACAACAACAACAACAACAACAACAACAACAACAACAACAACAACAACAACAACAACATATACAACNCAACAACAACAACAACAACAACAACAACAACAACAACAACAACAACAACAACAACAACAACAACAACAACAACAACAACAACAACAACAACAACAACAACAACAACAACAACAACAACAACAACAACATATCAAACTGCATCTGTCATTTTATCCAAGCAGATTCATAGATCGATATCGTCGTCTGGAGATGATCCCTATTGAAGTGGTTTCAAATTCGTCCTCGCCCTGAAGTGACAAATAAAACAAAGGAAACACCAAGCTTCGAAACGATCATTACCTTTCCTCCCATAAGCATGGGTGCAGTGAAAAATGGATGTATCTCCAATAGTAGATACCTTACAAATTTCAAATGCGCACCGCCACTTTCCACTGAACCAGGATTGTTGCAGAAACACTACTGTACTCTCCCGGAACTAACATGTTCGCCCCTGAAAATAGGCCATCCCATTAGGAGTTTACTCATCAAACTCAACCATTGATTTTCAGAAGCAAAAATCGCTGTCAGTTTGCGACACCGGCATTGGAGTGGCGACTTTTTTCTCCACGACCAACTCTGCCAACTGGCAGAGACTAATGTCAGTGAAACGTTGGCTTATGGGAGACAGTCCGGCTGTTTGTTGCCGGCACGCCGTTGATGTTGATGCTGTTTATGATGCTGTTGATGTTGTTAGGGATGATAATGACGTAATCATAAGGATGATGATGATAAGAATCATCATAAAAGCAATGCCTCTTTTCGTGTCAGCTTTTTTTTGCGTCAAAAAAAACAAAACGCGAAACTACTTTGAGTCTCTTTTCGTCCAGGGCATCAATTTTTGACATAAAAAAATCCCTGGGTTTTTTCGGTGAAAAAAGTCGTCGTCACTTCTTGAGCCAAAGCTCACCATTACTCCACGTAATCGTCGCTTGCGCACTCAAGTCCACCTAAAACTGGGGTGGTTTTTTTTGTTGTTGGTCCCAGGTGGTTGGAGATTCTAAGGGGGATACCCTTAGATAACAATCCCTTATGTATATATATATATATACCTACATACCCTAGACATCCAAACACCTCCTGAGGTACTTTGTATTTGGACCCCAAAAATCATACCTAAAACACGGAACCTCAGGAGCTATTTGGATGTCTAGGGATACGTATTTAGTATGAACTTATTTTAAATTGGTGGTTTTGAAACTTTTTTTTTGGATTCCAATCAGTTACCCTCATAATAATACAATATCAACGCATATACTGTAGATTTTTTGGATGATTTAAGAGTGATGATGTTGGGTTTCCAATACTTTTCTAGTATGTTCCATAGGACGAAAGTTTTCCTGTAATATTTAAGTTCCCACAAATATCAATTTTTAGAAAAAGTTATGTTCTGTTTTTTTTGGAAAACGTATACTCTTTCCAAATAACTCTAAAAAAGTACAATCAAAATGATTATCAGTTCAAAAAAGGAAAATACATATCAATATTTTACAAAAACAAAAAAATAACGAATTTGAAGAATATGAAAATTGCCATACTTGTATAGCCTCAGACTGAGCAAAAATTACAAGGACAAGGACCATTGACTTGGATATGGCCACGCTGAATTGCTCCCCACATTCGAATAACCAAAAAAACTTGGATACTTTCCATTATACTAGTTGTTTAATACGGATCCTTAGAATGGCTTATTATAATCCGGATATCCTTGAACATTGGGTCGTACAATCCCCTATATAACCTACCCAACCCGGGTTTTGATCACTGCTCATTTGTTTTCAATTCGTATTCCAGTTGTACATATGAGAAATCAGCCCAGTTTGGGATCATCACTTACGATCAGATAGGCCCGAGCCATTTGGGTATCCCCCCACTGGAAATGCATCATGAGTTGTCAAATGAGTAATGAAAAAAGGGCCCCCGGTTGTTTAGGGTTTATAAGGGGATGAAATCCTACACATTTGTATGGTGACTATTTTATAAGCCATTATAAGTATCCCAATTAAACAACCAGTATAATGGAAAGGAAGCTCAAATATTTATCAAGTCCCTATGTGATCAGAAGATCAAACTCCTTGCCAGGTCCACTTTTTTTTTTGTTGGTTCTTCTACTCTCTACTTGGAGGTCCAGCAGGGTGGGCCCCGTCACCAGTTATATATAAATGGGGTGATTATTTCCCCCCATAAATGGCCGAAAAGTAAATGCGTCACCGAGGTTATAACCCTGGTAGGGGCCCACCTTGAGGGTCAGATCGACCTCTGAACCTGTCTGACCATGAGATTTTGATGAAACCTCCTCCCTCAAAAAAAGATGGGACCCTGGGACCCTGGGACCCAAAACGAGGAAACATGGGACCCACCAAATAGATCCAAATAGGTTTTTTCGCCGGAAGTCATCATCAACTCCAAAGTGTCTCCAAGGAAAAAAAAATGACAGACAACTCAAGGACACATCCCGAAAAATGGCCTTTTTTCCAGTCGGCCCAGAAATTTCAAACCAGTTCTCCCCAAGATGTTTTCATCGTCAAACATGTGCATCGTCCCAAAAATCACACTCAAACAAAACGAAATCTGCGTACACTCACCCCCATACTTGAAGTAAGAATCCCTGTAGCAAAAACCATCTGGGGAAATTATAAAAATCGCTCAAAACAAAAAAACATTCTCAAAAACAAGGCTTACCTGGATGTCCCAGGAAGTTGTTAGTAAAAGGTCCTGGTTAGGATCAGTGGGTTATAACCCTCAAGATATCCCCATTTACCAGTATAGCCGCACGAGGCGGTGGCGGAAGTTTCAAAAGGTTAAAACTAC
>DF246247.1:0-11567 GCA_000507305.1 Breviolum minutum Mf 1.05b.01
GGCAAACAAAAGGAACAGGGCATTGGGGCAGTAACCAACCTTATTGGCAGCAATCCCAGAATGATCAATATTATTGGAATCAGCGTCATCAGCAGTATCAAAGAAGCTACCCGGGAGGGTCAGCCGGCAAGGGTTATGGGGGGTCATCCTCTTCGAGCCATGGCGGTTACCACTCCAAAGGGCGCTCTGAGAGACCACGTGAGGAAGCAGTAGAGTGGCACGGGGCGATGTATACCAAGTACACCTACAGTGACGGTCGTGTCCAGTGGATGGCTTGGTGAAACTGCTGATTGCGATGTATTGCCATATCTGATCATTTGTCCATTGTTATCGAAATCTCCTTGAAACGTTCCAAACTATTCAATCATCGTTATGCAAATCAATGAGTGTTTGTATCACTAACCTTCCAGATGTAACTGTTTTGTTTTTACTTCTTTTGACTGGCTTGAATGTGGCACGGCAATCATCTTTTGCGGTTGAATTTTCAGGCTTGTACAGCTCGATGTTGTGGCTTAACGGGATTTGTAGATGTCTCGATGCCATAGCGGGAGCTTGGCCGAATTTCAAAACGAAGGTTCAATCGCGCATTGTTTCAAAGATGTTGGACTTGTGAGTTGCATGTTTGAATGTTAAAAACATCACCATTGAATGAATTTGAGTTTTGTTTCAAGAGTGATTGCAACTTACAATGAGTTGAGTTTCGCTCATATCGATCGTGATTTGACGCAGTGGCGCGGGGATAGTATCGCCCCATTAAAGCCATTGCGGAAGCATGGTCGATGGAACAGCTTGCTATGTCCGTGAACATCAAAAAGTGAGTGCCGCCGAATGCATCCGTCGTCTTTAGTTAGTCATGTCTCACGCTGCACCTTAATCAATTTGCTACTTGCACGTGTACATGTAGTTCCCTGTCTACTTAGGCCTACGCGCTTCCTGCCGTCGATCGTATCTTTGGCCGGCGGGGGGTGTTTGTGGATAGTAGGAACAGTTTCACATGTACTTATCCGTGCTTACGTGGCTCAAGAAAAAGAGTTGTGCGTCTACTTGTATCTTGTCTGTTGTTGGTTGATTTACCTATCAAATAGAAACATCAATAGAATGACTATCAAGCATGGTATCAAATACTTGTGGCTTTGGAAATGCGTCCTGCAAAAGCCCATGGATGTCATGTAAGAGAGACGTTTGAAGAGTTGTTGCCAGAGATGGCGCTGATAGGAAAGAAGGAGCAACACGAAGGCAGGTCTAAGAAAAGGGAGCAACAAATCGGGACGAGAATTCAATTATGTCAAATTATGTTTGAGCCGCTCAGCAAATTTGATTTAAGATTTTAAGGGTCATCCTATTGGAGTCGCCTTTTCGGGGGCAATTCATCTACATATATAGTTCCAAATGACAGTTTCAAATGACACAGCTTTGTTGCGCCAAGAAATTGGTACATAATGCATGGGATGATGGCATGACAATCACCACACGACATGACATCAAACCGCGGGCCGCCAAAATGCCAGAAAGGCTTCCAAATACGGACAACCTAACTGATCCAACTGTTTTGGTGATAAGAAACTCTACCTTTCCATTGTATTTTTGGTTAAAACTCCCGGACATTATTTGATATCCAGCTCCAGGAAAAGTAAAATGTCATGCTCATATGTCCATGAATGTTGCTGTTCTCATCTCTCCGTGGCACATGGAGCATCTCCGAAATGCTATTCACCGCTTGTGCGCCAGTGTACAGCCGAACTTCAGGTGAATCCCTTGCTGTAGATGTGACGGATCCGACTCAGACAGAATCATCAAAAAAGTATGAAAAATCAAACCACCGGTGATGTTGATTCTTCATTTCTTCTTAAAGTAATAGGTTCTCGAAGTTTCCAGGTGCATTTTGTGTTTATGTATATCTTATGCGTATGATACATCATCCATATTGTGCCTAAGACTGCAACGAGGGATTCTCCATTCCACAGAAGCCATGGATTTGGACGACCAAGCGCAGACAATCCGAGTCTCAAAGTAGACAGCAGAGGAAATGAGAAGTGACCGGTTAAGACGTGCAGCATGCATTGATTGATTTGTCCCCACCAAGCTAATATATCAAATAGGATACACACTTCGCGAATATAAAGGGTGGCCCTCCTTGCGGGAATTTACCTTACCTCACAAAGTGTATTTTTCCAGGTTTGATGCGAGAATCTGATATGATGTGCTGATAATGATCTTGATATTGTTTTTGATGATGCTGATCATGATGATGATGAAGAAGAATATGATCATGATGGTTGATGATGAGTCATGAACATGATGCGATATGCAATTTTTGCACAGAGATGATCTGCCATGATCCTATCCTGTTGGGACCCCACAGGCGCAACACAACTTGGGACCTCCGGGCATTCGATCCCCGGGTAACGCTGGGCAGGCGAGGAATGGCAACATGAGCCGAAGATGAGCTAAGATGAGATGCAAGAAGATGTAACATATATATAATATATACTGTAGATATATACTAAAAGTCTATGGTTTCAAGGGAAATCCCTCAGCATCCTGGAATCATTTTTCCAGTTTCTGAAGCTTGAGTTCATTCAGTTCATGCATCTTTTCAGGCCAAAGGTGGATGATATTTTCATATTTCTCTTTTTGAAACCTTGTAGGGAGGGGTGGGTGGATCAAACATTTGGGGATGCCAGACTGCCGCGGATGCCTTCCTTCACATTAGAGACATGATTCGCGAGGTAGGGAGGGGTGACCAGCTAGGGGGATGCTTCGTAAAGCCACGTGAACGGCTGGGTTTTTTCGGGCAACTGTGGCCGGGTCGAGGGGTTTTTTGTTGATGGAAATTGATAGCAATCTGTTTTCCAGGGACAATGACGAATAACTAGATTCAGCCCAGAATCAGACACGCAGACTCGGAAGCTTCTAGTGGAAATAACAAGCATTTCAATCAATCAACTTGGGCATACTTGGGCACTTTGATATGCATTTGTTCTGCATGGTGTATTTCAATGTATTTCATATATATATATATATAATATATGTACTGTCAATTCACCTTGAATTGGTGGTTTGGGCTGCTGCTTTGAAATCCTAGGACCTCTCCACTAGAATGAGTGGAAGGTACTTGGAGTATCTCTAGACCACGCCACGACCCACATCGACGATACTGTCACTGTCAGTCTCCTTTAAGCTGAGAACTAAGAACCTGACAATCGAAAGGATGTGGAAGATGACATTCTGGTTGCATCCATTGAATGCTAGCTAGTGTTTGTTTCAATTGTTGCATCCGGAGATTTTGACGTTTCATGATTTGCATGATTCTTAGATCATATTTTTGGATGGTGTTTTCGCATATCATCGCTATTGAACATACCCTCTCTACTGTACCTCCTCTACAGAAACACGGCCTTTTTGAGGGTCAGAAATATCTTTAACTGCCGTGTTCCCTTAGGATCCATGTATGGGGAAAAAGCCCTCTTTTTGGTTGGATTCTTATGGTTTTCATATATAGGTAATATACATGGCTCATGGGTTAGTCGTCTTCTCGAAACCGAAACGTGGTGGCGCAGTCTTCGGGCAAAGCCTCAGAGGATGGAGCGACGGAGGCCTGCAAGTTGACGGTTGATGATACGGTTGATGATTCAGAAATCCGGCGAGAAAACCAGTTGAGGTTGGAATCCGTTTATCCCATTATTTACGACTGGTTTCATAGATGTAGGGTGGTTGGCCTTGGGGTTTCTGAACCATCAACCGTATGACGATGTTTTCTCTAGAAGTGAATCATTATTATTATTTTTTGTTGGGGGGAAAGGGGTTCATGTTAGTTTGATCAATTTCATTTTTTTGTGAACCATATCCAACTGCAAGGATTTCGTGTTTATTTCATCACAGTTTGGTAGTGGGAAGCTTTGTGAGATGAAGCCACCCTTCCCGCTTTTTGCGTCACTCAAGGCGCAGTTGGTGCTGGTTTCACATCCACATCAGCTACCATACCTTTCTTTGACACTTGGACGACAATAAGAAATGACAAAACGAAGGAATAGACAACATTTTACATTGTGAGTGGTGCATAGTGGATGTTTCATGAATGCCATGTCCAAGATCGGTTGCCAACCATA
This sequence comes from Breviolum minutum Mf 1.05b.01, assembly GCA_000507305.1. Taxonomy (NCBI): domain Eukaryota; class Dinophyceae; order Suessiales; family Symbiodiniaceae; genus Breviolum; species Breviolum minutum. The sequence continues at coordinate 4,110 of DF246247.1, forward strand.
CCATTGGTGAAATAACATCTATGTTTCCCAAACTTTGAAATCGCTTCTGTGCATGCCTGGCATTTTGGGAGCAACTGGAGAAACGACGAAACAGTGTTTAAATCATGGAAACACATTTCAGGGTCCAGATTCCCCAACAAACTAGAATTTATGTCCAGCCAGTCAATAGGGGTTTACATCGAAAAATACTTCTTTTCATAGGATCTTGTTGTTTAATCTAAGATGTTTGATATGACAGATTGTGGCAGTGATGGACAACATTAGGCACTAGACAACAAAGAGGAGTGGAATTTTGTAGTTGCAATCTGATTGCCATTATCCCATCCCAAATCCTCATCAGGCCGTTTGGGCGTGCCAACACCCCCTGAGGATGGCAGCAGCAGCCGGTTTTCGCCGTGTCGCTGTGCTAGATCCAAGGCACAGCAATATGATATCCTTTCATGTCAAGGATGTATGTAGTAGAAACCGCTACTTGTGTATACTAGGGTGTCCAATCATCTTCGCAAATATCATTATAAGCGTCATTTCAGCCACGGTGAACAAAAACTTAGAATCAGTTGTGTTTATTTCAGCCAAGGATTCTGTATTTTAGATGGTTTATAATGGAAAACCTTATTAAAATTGATGATTTGGGGGTACCACTATTTTCGGAAACATCCATATGTATTGCATGCCATTGGTTGGAGTCCTTACTCCCGAACATCCACTGGACCACCCAAACGCCCCGCCAACAACAAACTTCTGGCAGGCTTTTTGGAGCGGTTCCTTGGCATACCTTTGGCGTGGAACCACAGGGTCGGGATGGGTGTGTTTTTTTAATGATGGTAAAAAGCAATCCTGTTTAGATCATCATTGCTAGTTTCTCTCAGCATAACGTGTTAACATTCGGGTTCGTGGTTTCCATCTTGTTTAATGATGGTAAAAAGCAACTGCATCAATATGTGCCACAACAAAATATGTTGACATGATTTGAGATGTTGGGAGCATCAATGTGTGATTTGACTTGGTCATGACTCCTTTTTCACTTCTATGATTTTTATGTCACAGGACGGTGAAGGTCACAAACATTTTCATCCAGAGTGAATCTACTTTAAAATTGGTTGATCATTAAACCACATCATTGTTTCCTCCCACATTGGTGCAAACACATCTATTGTGTCATCTTTGAGGTCTCAAATCAGTGCGTTTGGTACTTTTTCGTCTGTTTTTATTCACCAAAACCGGGACCTGCAGCCTCGTCTTTCCGACGTCGAGGCTGCAGCAATTTCGGTTACAGCCTAGCCACAGATGCTGGGAAAGCTTTGGCGCAAGAGGTCATGAAAGATGACTTGAAATGGGTTGGGTAGAGGTAAAGGCCCGCCCTAAGGCCTATGCAATCAAGAAGTCATCGGTTTTTTTACTATCTAGACAGTAGACATATTTTGTGGTATATATTTTTTACTATTACATACAAATTATATTATTTATGATATGTCAGATGTCTGTAATCAATATTTAGTTCCGTGTCCATTTCAATGCCAGTTGGAGATTGAAAAGCATCATAGTATGATCATATGAAAATATGATAATCACATCATATTTAATTTAAATGATACGGTAAGTAACCTAGATGCACAGTATAAGTAGCAGGGATTTCGGAGTTAAAACAATCCTGTTTCACTACCAAATGAGCATCACTGGCTTAGTGCAAAGGCGTGTGTATAGCTACGTTTCAACTCAAAGTGGGATGTATGATGATGTGCCTGAGAATTAGCTTCATATACTACTTGGCCACGCCTGGGTCACCACGGTCATCCCCCATTTTTTCTGTGGATTTGTTCACCATACAATTTTTTCCAAAAAGATGATCCACCGAAAAGAAATAGAAGAACAGATAGGATACATATACATTCCACTATATTCCCAGACTTTTTTTGAAAACAACTTGAAACAACTATTGCAACCCAGCCATATTTCTTCAGCATTGTTTTTCCATCAACCCTCTGGAAAGGCACAACGGTTGGACTCCTACGTCACACAGTGGGCCTTGACATGTTGGAACAGAAAATTCATGGGATCAACTGGTCAATGTGCGAGGTGATACTCTGAAGATATAAGATATTATGAGGAGGGTGACGAGTTGTCTATTTTCTCTTTTTTCGGATGGATTCCGGCATTGTACAAATGATTTGAAAATGAACTGAACATGACTTGAATGACTTGGTCTTCTAATGTCTTGAATGCTTGGCAGTCATTTCTCCCAGCTCCCTTTTTTCCTTCAGATCTTTTCCTCTGACTTGCTGGACTGGTCGAAGAAACTGATTCGATTCCATCTTGTCAGAAACCAACCACAGAAGAAGGGCTGCACTCCTTGGAATCGTTGCGCAGCTTAAAAAGATATGGGTGTTTCCAAAAATAGTGGTACCCCAAAATGGATGGTTTATAATGGAAAACCCTATCAAATTGGATGATTTCGGGGGTACCCCTTATTTTTGGTAAACACCCATATATTTCCATTTAGTAGTGTTTTTNGGGTACCCTTAGTTTTTGGAAACACCCATATATTTCCATTTAGTAGTGTTTTTTTTCTTCGGAGAACATCCTGAACGTCTTCCAAACGTTCATGAAAAAGAATGAAAAAGATCGTATGTTGCGTTCTCAGTGGGATCATTCTTCGAATTCTCTTGGGAAACACCTCGATGGATTGCAGGTACAGGTCCTTTGTCCAGGTATATTGACATGGGGATTCGTGTGTACAGTGTATATATTAAAGAAAACATTTTGTTTAATGTTATGTATACAATTTGATACATTGAATATGAATCTATATGCATATATATTATATCATATATAAATACTACTACACATAGTATATCAATGATTAAAACATCACCAATTATATAAACAGAACAAGGAACACCCCGACCATACCAAACAAGCAGCTAGCTGGCTGCTCATCCATGGGATCAGATCGCCAGGTTGAGGGAAACCGAGCCAGATAGGTCTGGATGCTGAGACTCCAACAGACACCGGGGGAACATACCCCAAGACAACGCAAATTTACCTGTTTCATGGTTTTGGAAATCCTGAATCATATTTTTATTTTGGGGCACCGGTACCTTGTTCATTTTTTTTTCCAGGGATGTTGGAATTTTCTTAGATGATCACATGTTTCGTTGTTGAAGGAGATGTGTAGGTATGATACAGGTATGACATCGGTATGGAATAGGAAGACTATAGGTTTGATATAGGTAAATTATATATAAAATTCACTACAGGTATGTGAAATGATAGGTGTACAAATTCTTTGATATCTCAATTTGGTTGTATCACTTTATTTTAACAAACTGAGAATCCTACAACTGTGGTGGTGGGTGTTCCTTTTATTTATTAGGCATAATTCCACCAAAAGCAGTCTACAAAGCACACTACCATTGTTTAGAGAAATCCACAGAAGAATCACTGAACTCAAGTTTTTTGGTCGTGTTTTGTGTTTGTCCTCAAAGGTAAACGAAAGCGGATGAAAGCAGTGCTTTGATGGTGAATCCTGGGTATCAAAACCAAGTGTGCGAGGTTGCAGCGCTTGCAACCACTTCTCGAAAAGGTGAATGCTACCTTAGCCTTTCATAAGTGTGTTGTGACCCAGGTGCGAATCTTTTTGGGGATCTTTTGGGATCTTTTGGGGCTGAAGGAACCCGTGATTTTGTCATTTTTGTTTGGACTCTTCTAGACTTGTAATGAAAGGAATCCGAATTGTTTCTGTGATCTTATAGATCTCTGCTAAAATGATCTTGACCCTATATCAAAAATCGCTCTTGAGAGTTTGACTGTACACATAATTATGATTATCTGATGCACCATCTTACAAGACACTTGTTTTGGGATTGTTCTTTTCCTATTCTTTGCAATTGGTGTTCCAAGAAATGGGAGGGGATAATCCCGAGCCTTGGCGAGAGATTCTGGTCTCTTGTAATATTTCTTTCCAGCAGGTGGGATGCCTTCGGTCAAACAATGGGGACAAAAAAACATTTAATGGCAACATACCATGGACTATGAGTAGGTTGTGGTTGTTATTGTGGTTGGTTGTGGTTGTTGTTGTTGTTGTTGTTGTGGTTGTGGTTGTGGTTGTTGTTGTTGTTGTTGTTGTTGTTGTTGTTGTTGTTGTTGTTGTTGTTGTTGTTGTTGTTGTTGTTTAAACCAATGTCCAGAGTTCCAAACTTCCATCTCATCATTTTTCAAATCATTTGGCAGGGTGGGACCTCCCAGCAGAGTTGTGGCGGTGGATGAAGTTTTCGGAGGACAAACAGCAGCGAAGGATGATACCTGAATCTTGGTGTAGATAAAATTTAGACCCCCAATATAAAGGGGAAGGTTGATACCCTTGGAAATTCTAGGTTTGTTGTATGTTACATATTTGGATGGTGCATGTTGTGATGAGCAGATCAGTGTTTTGGATGACAATTTTCCATACCAGATGATCCAGCAAGCAACTGGTTGGGGTTAAGACCTCTCATCTATAGGTGCCTTTTCAAGCAAATTATATCAAGGTTGAGGTGAGGTGAAGGTATGTGGGATGTGGTTTCATTTAGCTTCATAGGCAAGTAGCTTCGGGCTTTTATTGACCAATGACCTACCAGGCACTAATTTGATCAACAATTCAAACTATTCGATCGTTACACTATGGTTATCAATGATCCATAGGCATTGTGAGGATTTCTATGGCCGCAACTGATCTAGACAGACACTACGTAATGGAGATCTCCGTGACAACCCTCGGTGTGTTGCGATGTAGACATTTAGCCTCAAGAAACAACCAGTTCGCTAGGATCTACAGTGTAAGGCGTGATGCGCCGTTATTTGCCCAAGACAACAACACCTACAGAAAGGTCATGAGCATGGAAACTTGAGAACACTTTTGTAGGAAAAGGGTGGCAACAAGAATCAGCATCTGGGTGTACCACATGCATTTGGTGGAGTCTTTTTACATGAATCAAAAAAGGATAAGATCTGCGTGAATTACAGTGTTGCCTCATACTTTTTGTTGGAGCGCAAATTCCTTCCCAGACCTTTGGTTTCAGTCACCAAGCTGTTGATCCATGAGTGCCGCTATGAAGACTTCTGGATATTCGATTTCTGGTGTTCAAGACGCTTTGGTCCAACTTCACTTGTTGCGTTTGACGGGCGAAGCAGTGACTTTAGAAGTGCCATCTTCTATGCTGGGACAGGAGGTGCGTAAGATGGCGGCGAAGCACATGCCATGCAAGGCAGGTGCCAAGCTGATATTGCACATTGCTTCAAGTGGATTGCCAGTGAAACTTGAGAAAAGTTTGCAAGAAGAAGGGTTAGGTACCAATGGTGAAATATAGTGACCTTGTCATGCACTTTTGTTGCAACTGATGTCTATGATGCTTGGCGATGCATTGGAGGTATGGATGTTGACTGTTTGAAGCATCTTCCTGGAAACCTTAAACATCTTGGATGTAGTAACAAGTTCCAATCATTCCAATCCAACCTGCAAAATGTGACCTGGCCTAGTATACGTTTGGTAACGAGTTCAATCAGAGCCTGGAACATGTGATTTTGCCGCACAGTCTTCACAGCTTGACTTTTGGTAATGAATTCAATCAGAGCCTGGAACATGTGATTTTGCCACACAATCTTCAGAGCTTGACATTTGGTCGCGACTTGAATCAGATCTTGGAAAATGCGACATTCCCAGCTGACTTGACGTTTCGGGACGCGACTAAAAAATCAGAGCTTGGAAAATGTGAGATTGCCGCTATAAATCTTCAAATCTTGATGTTTGGGGAAAATGTTTCATCAAGATATCCAGAATGTGGCTTTTGCAGACAAGCTTGAAAGCTTAAAACTTGCTTGGGCTTTCAACCAGGGCCTGGGGAATATGACATTGTCAAGCAATGTGCAAAGTTTGACTTTCGGTGGAGCTTTCAATCAGTGCCTGAAGAATATCAGCTTGCCGGCAAATCTTCAGAGCTTGACTTGGGGTGCGCACTTCAACCAGAGCATGGAACATGTAACATTGCCAGGTGGTCTTCAGGATCTGACTCTTGGCCCACTCTTCGAATATAGTCTTCAAAATGTAATCTTGCTTGACGCTTGAGATCATTGGAAACCACAGTTTAGACAGTGTGAGGTGGCCACAGAAAATCTTCAAAGCTTGACTTTGAGTACATATTTCAACGAAAGTCTGGACAGGGTGACTTTGCCGGGTCATCTTAGGAGTTTCACCTTGGGTTTAGCTTTTAACCAAAGCTTGGAACACGTCACTTTGCCAAGCAGTCTTCAGAGTTTGACCTTTGGCCGATTCTTTAACACGCGACTAGACAAGGTGACGTTGTCAAGCAATTCTGAAAGATTGACTTTCGGCGAATTTTTCAGCAAGAGTCTGGAGAATGTGATTTTGCCTGTAAATCTTGAAAACTTGACTTTTGGTCGACATTTCAACCAGAGCCTGGAAAATGTAACGATTCCAAGTAATTTACAGCGCTTAAGCATTGACTTTGAATTTCAAACGTAGCCTGAGAAATGTGATTTTGCCCGAGAAGCTTCAAAACCTTGACGTTTGGTCCGCATTTCAACCAGACTTTGGATAATGTGGTCTTGCCCGAAGGTCTTCAGAGCTTGACGCTTGGTATCTTTTGTAATCAAAGTCTCAAAGAGGTTGTTCTTCCAACACCTCTTCAATCTTTGACGTTTGGTTTGCCCGTGCACTTCAATTTGGAAAACGTGACTTTGCCAAACAATCTTAAAAGCATATCTCTTGGTTCGAAATATCAAATTATGAGCGAAGATTTCTCTAACTTCACCTTGCCACACAGTCTACAAAGCCTAAGTTTTGAGGAAACCTCAGTCAGTTGCCTGTGATTTGCCAACGGTTGGTCATTTTCTCAACACCATGAGAGCCAAAAAGCAGTGGGCACAACGGCAAGAGCAGGGGTTACCATGAATTACCTGGTTGTCATGTTGAGTGATTTACCCATAAATTTACATTGTTTGGCTTTGCAATATGATGACTTGAAATATGAGTAATCAAAAAATACATGGAGAATGCAGTTTGTGGAAATGGATAAAATCATCAAACTTGCCTATCCTTTTTGTTGGTGAACTCCACTAACTCATTAATTTCATCCGCTTCGGTTGGTCAACAATCAATCTTCCCTGCAAAAAAGTGAAGAACATACTCATGTGTGACATCAAAAAAACCTTTTTTGTATTGCCTTTCTTCCTTTTTTTGGACGTAGAGATTAAGCATGTATAATCCATCACACTAGCAAATCTGTTCAACCCCTCTGTATTCAAAATGCAACCGATATAGTGGACTTTTCACAACCTGGGGTCATGTCAACCTGCTAGGAATTACTTGTGTATATATCTAGTATGAATTGTGGTGCTTCCCTCCAAGATACCCCATTGAAACTCCAGGAAGCACCAAGAAACACCACAGCAAATGAGAGAGGC
>DF246248.1:1325-11586 GCA_000507305.1 Breviolum minutum Mf 1.05b.01
GGAATCAAAACCTAGGGAGTCAGCGACACACTGACAAACCTACAAAAATGTGGGAGAGCGGACTGTGGAGATCCGATCGCCACCAAATACTACAGCCGTAGAGCAAAAACTGTACAAGTTGTGCGCCTGGTTACACACCACCACAAAGTCATAGAACCATGGCCGGGTAGACCAAGCCCGCAACACGATTCTGCACCACCACCTAGCACGTCACCAGCCCTGGAGCCAATCAGCCCCCGCCCACGACAGATGGTTCTCAGCTCTGCCAGCCGAGGAAGTCCAAAACACTCCTACTAAGTCCCACCTTTTCGGAAGTAACCACCTTTCGGGTCTGCCAAGCCTTACTCAGTGTGACTGCATCCCAGCCAAGCATGCCGCACCACACGTCAGAACTCACACCGTTTGGTGATCCAGAAGCCCAAGATGACATGCCAACCGGAACTTCCGATGAAGTTCAGGCTCACACCACAAAGTCATAGAACAAGGTCACAGTCATCAGATTCGGAGTTCTCCCAAACTCCAGTACACACAATGAGCGCCTCCACACAGAGCTCGAGGGAGAAGTGACAGCCGGGGTAGAAGCGGAACAGGCAACTACCGCTGACTGGGGAGGTATTTGTCTCGGGTTATTTCCCGCGTGGCGACTCCAGGTAGAAGCCACGCCCCCCTCCCGGGGCGTAGCCTGACTTTCTTCTTTCTTCAACTTCTTCGTGACAACCTCCATCTTTAGCTCGAATCCTCAAGCTAACTTCAAGGTCTTCACTCAGCTCCTCTACTTCTACACTCACTTTTGCCTGTCTTTCTTGTGTTCAGTGCTGCCTTGCCTCTCTGCTTTGCCGTTGAAGTCGTTGTGGACCTCTTCGCCTGCTCTTCTGCCATGATCCATGGCTGCTTGACGCACCCGTCGCACCGGATGGACTCTTCGGCCCAGGGCTCAGCCTGAAGGCACGAATGCCTGGTTGATTCCTACAGCCCTGATTTTCTTGTTTTTTTCTTTCTTGCAGTATGCACGCTCCTGCTAACTCTACTGGGGTGACCGTGCCGCTTTGGTCTGAACCCTTTTCATCCTTTCCCGATTTTTTTTCGGGGTCTTTTTGCGGTCTTGCGTGTCTTGACTTGCCAATGGCTCTTTTTCCTCCCTCCACTTCAACACACCTGCACAAAGAATGAGAAGAGCACCTAACCACTTCCACTCACTGCTCATAAGAACACTACCTACCATGATCATAGCAGTTAGACCATGCTTTGTACCGTTCTTTCCTCGATTCTTCATCTCCAACTTCTTCAACACCACTTCTTGTTCTTCTTGATCATCTCCCATTCCAATCAACTCAACGAATCGTTGATGTGCTGGTTGTTGAAGTGGCTTCGTCATTCCATCCGCTGACAAAGACGTTCCAAGAAGATGACGGATCTTCCATGACCCACCTTCTTGTTGAACCACTTCTCTTAGACAATGCGAACGGATCCTCAAGTGGCGAGTTTGCCAAGCGCCTGTCTTGTTGACACAGACTGAGATATAGCAGCGTTGTTGTCCCCAAGGATGTGCTTCTCATCAATCCGATGTTCCAATATTCGAAGCAGCTCAGAAACTCCATCACCAGCTTGATATCCTTCAACGTAGCCGATGAGCTCGCTTTTGCATGTCGATAATCCCACCAAATGGTTGTCGAACACTTTCCCAGAACAGCACATTCGACCTGTGTTCGATGCTTATCCCTTGTATTGACCTATGTTGCTCATGGCAAGGAGAAAATGACACATTTGCCAAATTTTGCATCGATCCTTCTTCTCTTTGAACTTGTTCGCATCCTTGCACTCTCTTCCTCTGGTCTTCTGACTTCACATACTCAAGTTTTCGAGTCTGAGTTCGATTGAGGTATCGTAGAAGGTGCGCTCCAATCTCGCAAGCATACTTTGGTCGTCGATGCAACAGTCTACTCATCACACCTGTAGTGTAACAGATGTCCGGTCTGCTACGTCCTGAAAGCCACATGACTTCTCCGACGATCATCTGACAGAGCTTTTCTGATGTCTTGCACTTGAGGATCTTCTTCGTCTGGGCCTTCTTTGATCACTGAACATGGATGCTTTTCGAACCCTTGAACTTCTCGCTTTTTCAAAAGATCTCTCAGGTATCCAGTTTGACCAATCCAAAACCCTCCTTCTCTCTTCTGGATTTCGAATCCGCAAAACCTCACCGGTTTCGTGTTTTCGACCATTTCCTCTTGTGAACACACCCACTTTTTCTTGATCGCCTCAAACGCTGCACAAATTCCATCTTCTTCCATTGCCACCAAGAAGTCATCAACATACACGGCAATCACTCCTTTCATCAGTCCTTCTCTGTTGCATATTTTCCAAATGTGCTTTTCTGGGGTTCCTTGTAGATGAAATTCCTCTCCATTGTACTGGCACTAAAGCGTTCTTAAATGCCGCACAATCTCCAGGACTCTCTGTTAGTCCGTAAAACGGGCATTGCACTTTCCAGACCTCATCTTCTGCCACTAGCTTCAGCTCCTTCAGCAATGTTGGTGGATTTGCAATCCAATGACAGGTTTCGGTCTCCGTGGGGCTTGTAAAAAGGCTCCAGAAACATCAATTGGAACCTATAGGCTCCAACCTCTGACTGCCGTGTGGATCACCGATCTGATTGCAATTGAACAAGCACCACCAACTGAAACATTCTCATCTTCTTTCTGTTGCGAAAAATTCCCACACACAACCACCGCCCTTTGTACTTCGCAGGTGGCTTTTTGCTTGCAATGGCCTTCATCGGAAGCATTTCTATTTCCTGTCCATTCCTCTTCAGGTCCTCGACTTCTTTTGCTGAAATCGGTGTCCCCGGACCTGAAGTCAAAGTGTCATATTCTTTCTGAAATGCTCCCTTGAAAAATTCTTCTGGATTCCTTCGCACCTCATCACGCGGTACGATTCTTGTTTGTAGCACTTCTTCTTCAACCTTTTTCGTCAACGATTTGATTCTTCTCCTTTTCTCATCAACTTGATGTTCTGTAAGTTGGTTTTCCAATTCTCCAGCCTCTTTCACAAGTTTCTGAAGGACTGCCAACTCTTCCTTTGACACCTGTTCACCACTTTGGACTCTGCTCATTTCTTCAGCCACCATTCTCCTCAGTTCTGCATGTTGTACAGCTTTGATGTGATGAACGCATTCTTCATCCTTGACACTCCACTCCCCCCTTTCCTGTAGTTGAGCACGACGTATAAGGAAAGCCAATGATCTTCTTGCGCTGCAATCTGTTCGGGTGCACCTCCTCAATCACCATCTCACCCTCCGGAAGATGTGGAATCTTCAATTCATCTTCTTCACAAAGCTCCACATCCTCATCCTGCTCGTTGCGGCGTTCCGCCAAGTCTCCCCCCGTCCCAGGTTGGCCCCTCCGCAGAGCCTGGTGCGAGGTTCACTGGTGCCACCTCATATCGATTTCTTTCTGCTTGCTCTCGTCAGATCTTGCCGAAGTTCTTCAACTGATGTTGCTGTTTGATGGGGAACGATTACCACCGTGGACCTCATGAATTTTCCATCATCTGTCTGCAAGAAATGTCCTCGACTCGTCAAAGACATGTCTGCACCCGGTCCGCCCAGCAGCGAACCTTTCTGGGACGGCCACTTCCAAGGTTGTGACCTGTTTTTGGGCTTTTGATGCCTAATGACCACAGCTGATGTCTGCACCTTTCCTCAAGAGCATGACGTGCGGCCAACGGCCAGTAGTTGCTATAGGTGCATGACTTGATTTCAAAAGTATTCGTGTTCGCCTTTGAATAACACCTATCTCACGTTCGATTCTCGAGTTTCCTGTGGGTTCGTCTCCAGCCGAAAATGTGAGATGCATGCTTCGTCCTTCTACCCAAGATCGAAATGCAGCACTTGTGAATTCTCTCGCTCTATCGCAATGTACTCGCAGGATCGGGATCTGCAGGGATCGACATCTTGCATAGATTCTTGCAACTGCATTCACCACGTGTTTTAAGTTACCCTGCTTTCCAATAGGACCCCCTGCGTGATGGCCTTGACTTCAATCTCATCCTGCTTCACCTGACTGATGAAGGTTTTCCACTTGGAATTTGCTTCCTCAATCTGTTGCATCTCCACCTCAGTCAAAACATCTTGATCTTCTTCCCGACCAACGAGTACACCTTCTTCTTGGTGTCCTTCTTGGCTTTCTTCTTGTTGACCTTCCTGCCCATCTTCACTTCGTGAGGAAGTTTTTGATCAGGTTGCCATGGAACAGTCACAGTGGCCATCAAAAGGTACCTTGGTTGCTGGATCTCCTGGTCCAGCCCAGGATCAAATGGGACTGCCACATCCAGTGATCTGCCTTTTTCCATAGCAATCTCTGCCCATAGATTCTACGCACAGCAAACAATCTCTTCGAAAGGGAATGTGGCCCGCCATGAAATGAGCCTCCCAAAGAGCAGTATCATCTCTATCCTTTTTGCTGAGAGCCTTGATTTTCAAACTTATTCACCATAGCTTGAATGATGGCCTCCACCAATCCCGGCGCCCACGATGCTAATCTTTTGGATTGGTTAACACGTTCTTCAACCTGTGGTGCCCATGACATACTTTTCGACTCACTCTTCAAACCTTGCAAACATTGAAGTTTCGATTGTTGTGATGAGCGTTGTAGGCTGCCTTGACATGTGCCCAACTGCTCCTTGATCTAAGTTGTTTCTCTTTGCTCCTGTTGCTTTCTCCATCACCATTGTTTCATCCCAATTCAGAAACGTTGGGTAATGTTGAGCATCCTCTTTCCACTCACTGGGCTCAGCCAGTTGCTCCAGTAAGACCTCAACATCTCTTCTCTCCTCCTTCACCCTCATCATCCATCTTGCATTCTTCACCCATAAAATGGCATCGTGGTCTGCAAGATCTTGTTGCCTTGATGTCAAACCATGAAGTCCATAGCATACCATCACGTCCTCCAAGTTGGGATGGTCCTCCATCTTATTCTCCTCTTTGACGACATGCTGACACTGTGCTGCATGGTGGACCTGACAGCCATAGTTCAACTTTTCCAGTGTCAATCAGGGAATCTATCCATCCTGACACATTCGGGTCCATCACATTGAGCTGTTGAGAAGGTTAGACTGACCACTACGGTGTCTGCAATTTCCAACCTCTTCCATCCTTTTCGCCTTACTGATTCGCCTTCTTCTCTTTCTGTTGACTGGTAGTTGCTCAGGGTCCCAATCCTTTTCACCAAATACTCCTTCAAGAATCCGTAGTGGTGTTGTTGGGAACATTGACGTCAGAGCTGCTACCTCCTCCTCCTCCTCATGCTCATTCTTGGCCAACACGTTGCAGTGCAAGATTGCTCTTACCCTTGCTTTTCTCTTCTCCGTGTCTTCAATTTCTTCAAGTAGCTTTCCATCACGTTCAACTTCAATGGTAGGGCAACCTTGAACCATCTTGACCGGCAACTTGCCCATCACCACATGCTCTATTTGGCATCCATTTCGATCCCATCTCACTGTGTATCCCAATTCTGTTACCTTGCATACCGGATTGATGCTTTGAACTGGTTGATCTGATAGAAGCGTAGCCGTGTCCTCCCACTGCCGAAGTTCTATTTCACCACTCGCAAGTTGAACCCTCAGTGAGCTCGCTCTCTCCCACTCTTCTATGGATCTCCTTTCTCGCACGCAGTGTGTGGCTCCTCCATCCAGTAGAACTGACGACTTCTCATCTGCTCTAAGTCTCTTGATCTGACAGTTTTTCACCCTTGGCTCATTCTCTTCTGTCATACTTAACGACTTCAGCAGACTCGTCACTTCTGTCATCAAGCCCTCCACCATTGCTGTCAAGTGAGCTTCCTTTTCCTTCTGCTTTGTCCATGCTCATCTCCTTTACTGCTGGTTGTTCTTGTTCACGATCTTCAGTCCTTTCTTTGTCATCTCTGCCCTCCTTGTCTTTGCTGTCTGTCTTTTTTCCACCTTTCTTACCTTTGCTCTTCCCTTTTTGGCCATCTCTGAGGCCACCACTCCCTCCTGTCGAGGTTCTCGGCAGCCCTTCTGTCCGAAGTGCTGGACATTCACTCCTCATGTGGGTGGTACTTGAACAATTCCAGCATCGTCCTTGTTTGTCTTGAATGTTGTTCCAGTCATGTTGATACTTGCAATGTCCTGCTTTGCATCCTTCTTTTGACCTTAAGAAATTGCACAGTTTTCCCACTTAACCAGGTGTTCCTTTTCCTTGCCCTTTTGTTTTGAGTTCCAATGCTTTCACCTTTGCAGCCACCTGACCAGACTCCCGGAGTTGACTAGTCAGACTTCCTGTTGCCCCAGTCGATGAAGCTCCATTCAGCAATTGTAGTGTTTCGATTTCAGCCAAGACACACTGGCTGAACCTCCAGACTGTATCCTGGCCTGGTTTCTCATCAGCTCCCAACTGCCTTGTTTGGGCCACACGAAAGGCTGATTTTGCATCTTGCCACCCATGGAAGGGTTGTCCAAGGCCTTCAACAAAAGTGTTGGATCTGGTAAAGTGGTGTTGATCCTCCGCCCTTTTTCAAAAACGTCTCCATGTTCTCAAAGCTGACCCCATCTCACTCAGGTCCTTACTTGTAGTGATGTGCGTCAGATGCTTCAAAAGCAACGCTTTCTCATTTGCTCCACCAGGTTGAAACGTCACTAACAACCTGTAAACTCTACCCTCCAGTGCACACATTCTTTTTAATGCCAGGCACGCTCAGCAGGGAGGGGCTGCAGCCTGCAGTTGCAGGCAGAGCAGGCCCCTCCACAGCTCACCACATCTGGCAGGAATGGGGAGGGAGGGCGGGAGCAGCAAATGCTAGCTCCTTCCTGCTACCAGGGCTGGCCAAGCTTGATATGGCTGAAGTGGCAACAAGAATATGTGGTGACACTGGGGTAAGGGTTAGGGGCTTGCATGGATGCAATCATTCCGACGATTGTTGTTCACGCTATGCAATGAAAACTTCTCTAACCTGCTTTTGGGACTGCCTTCAGCAACAGGCCCACCGTTCTCATGTACTGCGGCTGCTGCAAATCTTCAGGTGGTTCTGGGCTCTTTCAAGAGGAGTCGAATTTCGCCACAGCCCATAGTACTCTTCAGCCTTCTGATACGTTCTCTGCCACCATACAGCAGACAAAGGTGTCAAATCCTTCACCATTGGCCCTATACTCAATCTCCCAGAGTAATCGGGGAAACATCACCTGACAATTCTGGGAGTTCTCTTCGACATCCCAAATTTCCTTCATTCATGCGGCTTGTTGACCAGGATCACTTCCAACTCCATTCCGACGTTGGGTTGGTGTTTCCACCCCTGGGATCTCCATGTTCTCTTCCTTGATGCTGATGGTGCCATTCACGACCTCCATGATAACTCCCACCATGCTCAGCCCGATCACCTCGTTCAGTTCCATCGCAAAGATGCTCAGCCCGATCTTCTCCACGAACTTCTCGATGAGATGTCATCCAACTCGGCGGAATTGGCACTTCAGGAATCACAACCTCAGGTGGAGGTCTGTCAGGGACTCTTGTCCCCTGAGGAGTGAACCTCGCCTCATCTGGTGTCTTCCAAAGCGACATCTGTCTTGGCGCGCTCGGCGGTGGCACTCACCTCAGACCACGTAGATGACATCTGTTCATTCCGGACCTGCTCAATCTGGTTTTGCAGTTCCTTCTTTTCTCTATCTAATACTTCCAGTTTTTTCGCTTCAACTTGCTTTTGCAACTTCTTCTGTGCCCTCAAGCCTTCAATCTCCATCTTGAGGCGTTGATTTTCTCCATGCAGGTAAGCACGCATCTCCTTCTCCAACTCACGCTGAAGCGACGTGTTCTCTTCACCCACATCCTTGCTTTCCTTAGCTGTCCTGCTACGAGTTTCCTCAGTCCAACNCACTTTCCGAGTACAAAAGTATTCTTTCCGAGTACAAACGTATACTTTCCGGGTACAAAAGTATACTTTCAAAGTACAAAAGTATACTTTCCGAATACACAAGTATACTTTCCGACTACCAAAGTATACTTTCAAAGTACAAAAGTATACTTTCAAAGTACAAAAGTATACTGTCCGGGTACAAAAGTAACTTGAACCTGGAACCTTGGCGTCTCGAACCGCGTTTCTTGGAACCCGGTTTCTTCCCGGAACTGTCCTAGCTTGCCCAGAACACCGATATCTATATTGCGTCAAGACCCCATAACATTCTGCTGTTGGGGAAAAACAAAATCTTGATTTCCAGTCTGTGGCTGCCACTGGTTGCAAGCAAAGAGAGTTAGCGTCAGGTGGCTACAAGGCATCCTTGGGCCCGACAACGTGCACCACACAACCACACAGCACCCAAAGCACAAAATAAGCCCCCCAGGTGTTATCCCCAACAGCTTGGGTAACAATGCAAGCAAAGAAAACCTGCGGACACATCTATGTTGCCATCTTTGTTCTGCATCTATAAACGGCTCCCCGAAGGAAAATCAACGCACCATGAACAAGTTACACGTCCGAATTTGTGAAGTTGCCAGACTGGCACTTTTGAACGGGATGTTGAGAAAACTTTTTTTCCAAGCGTTTTGCCACAACTGCTGACAAGTAAAAAAGTTGCAACGTTTGGCTCATAAGCCATAAGCCTTTTTCCTAAAGTGTAGAAACCTGGCCAGAACTGTTCTGGAACCGTCCCAGCGGAACCCTGTCCCCCAAAACCTGCCCCTAAATCCGTGGTTCGGAACTGCCCCGGGAAGTTTCCTGGAACCCGTGGTTCGGAACCTGCCCCGGAACCTTCCTGGAACCCGTGTTTCGGAATGTGGTTCGGAACGTGGTTCGGAACCTGCCCCAAACCTTCCCGGAACCTGCCTGCGGCTCAACATAACACCATTCCCTGCCACTTGCTCCTTTGGGATCCGGGGCCTCCACTGCGTTCAAATGAAAGGACAAACAATGGCATGTCAGAAGCAAGCTTATCAATGACAACTGAGGGGAACACATCAGTGCAGCCAGTGTACACGCGAGAATCCTGCCATCCAAGTCTGAGTGGCTCATCAAAAAAACAACCCCTATACCAGTAGTGCCCGAGAAGCCGGGGGCGGAAGTTTCCAAAAGGAAAAGAACTATATAGCACAGAAAGAATTTGCCTATAGAATGTGCGCAAGGCGACCGACCAGCGCGGTGCCCAAATCATTTCTTTGCTGTGAACGAGCCTTCTGTCGTCCCATGGTGGTGATGTTTTGTGCTTTGAAGTGAAGTTTTTTGATGTCTTGATGTCTGTTGCGGGGTCAGGTCATGTCATGG
Source organism: Breviolum minutum Mf 1.05b.01 (assembly GCA_000507305.1). Classification (NCBI taxonomy): domain Eukaryota; class Dinophyceae; order Suessiales; family Symbiodiniaceae; genus Breviolum; species Breviolum minutum. The sequence continues at coordinate 10,592 of DF246248.1, forward strand.
TCACGTCATTTGACGCGATGTAATGGCTTGTGTTGTGTCATGTCACGTGATGCAATGCGATGTCATGGTGATGAGCTGTACTACTCGAGTACTACTCTGTACTACAAAGTACTACTCCAATACTACTCCGTACTACAAAACACTACTCCAGTACTAACTTGTACCACAAAGTATTACTCCAGTACTAACTTGTACTACAAAATACTACTCCAGTACTACTCTGTACTACAAAGTACTACTCCAATACTACTCCGTACTACAAATACTACTCTGTACTACTCCTACCCTGTACTACAAATACTCCAGTACTACTCCGTACTACAAAGTACTTCATGATTGATCCGCATCACATATGAAACGTCATTTACAATGCGCGGAGCAACAGGCATCACCCTCCAACTTCACCAAATACTGCGCCTGCCACGCAAAATGAATCTCATGATTGATCCACATCACATATGAAACGTCATTTACAACGCGCGGAGCAACAGGCATCACCCTCCAACCTCACCAAATATTGCGCCTGCCACGCAAAATGAGCACCCAAGATCAGACAGAAATGTACTGAAAACAGCTGAAACGTCATTTCCAATGCGCGACCGATCCGAGACCGTTCCGAGACCGTTCCGACCCTGAAAACGCAAAACTGAACCCGCCGCGCCGCCAAGGCTACTTTTTTGGCACTCGCCAGGAGCAGATTCTATTGAAAATTACAACGTTTCTTGCTCCGGCTATCATTCCAAATTTCACCACATGCTGCGCCTGCCACGAAAAGTGAGACATGACTACTACTACTACTACTACTACTACTACTACTACTACTACTACTTCTTCTGCTTCTTCTACTTCTACTTCTACTTCTACTTCTACTTCTACTTCTACTTCTACTACTACTACTACTACTACTACTACTACTACTACTACTACTACGACTACTAGGACTACTACTACTACGACTACGACTATTACTACTACGACTTACTGCTACTACTATT
>DF246249.1:0-11562 GCA_000507305.1 Breviolum minutum Mf 1.05b.01
CTGAGCTCTGGACACCAAATCACGTCTGCAGCGTTTCACGACCCCTTTGTTTTCAAGTGACCATTCATACAACCTGCGTGCCCCTTCATCAAGCAACTCATCAACATCAACAGTGTTCAACAACTGTCTCAAAGTCTCACGAGCATCATTTTCAGAGTCAAGACTGTTTGCAAGATAAAATGGATGCTGATACGCAGATTTGAGTTGCTGAACAAGCCCACTACCAAGGAAGGTTAAGCCGTCCCACTGCAGAACATCCATTGCGGCCCACCGGGCTTGCGAACGCGCCCCTCACATTGCAACAAAACCACTACCCCTTAAGGGTCTAATGCTGCAGTTCGGAATATAAATATCTCAAGATATCCAAAGGAAGTGTCTGCCAAACGTCGTGACTAACATCTTAAAGTATCCAAGAATCACAAGTGCAACTGAGGTCTGCAAGAATCACAGCGTCACAACAAACAGACTGGCATCTATGAACGTGACTCAACTGAAATGCACAAAGTTGACATCTGAATCTGAACTCTTCACTGAAGTGTTTGAAATCAAATTACCAAAAGAAATGTTCCACGATGCGAAAGCAACAATGCAAGTAAAGCATTCTCACACGGAAGTTTCTCAAACCACAAAAGACCACCACCCAACACACCCCACCCACCCACCCACACTCAAGGAAGAAAAGAACAGTCAGCTTGGTGAACCACTCTTGGGAAAGGGAGCACTCTTGGGAAAGGGAGCACTCTGACCCTTGTGAAAGGGAAGAAAGGGCAAGGAGCAGTGGCCTCAGAAGAAGGAGGAGGAGGAGGAAGACCAGGCACAGCCCCACCAGGAGCCAAAGCCCTTGTTCAGACCAAAGGTCTGAAGGGTCTGTGACAGCCACTGCCTCTGCAGGCTCAGGCAGAAGCAGCAGAAGAAAGGTGTGGAAAAAGAAGGAGGTGGAGGGCTCAGGCCTGGCTGAGGTCCGCAGGTATCGAAGTATACGTGGTATGGTGTGATAAGTACGGAAAAGAAGGGGGTAAAGAGAAGGGGGGAAAGAAGGCAGTTCAGGGAAAGTAAAGTGTGTAGAGGAAGGCGGGGTGGAAAGAAGCGGGGGAGGGCTAAAGGAGGGGGAAAGGGAAGGAGGTAATGGGCAAAAGGAGAGCTCTAGGGGCCCAGATGTGGATGTTGTGGAAGCGAGGCATTCCCTAGCGTGATCTCGGGCTACTCCCGCAAGGTAGTCCGCGCATTTATTAAATTCTCTAGGAGTATAGCACCAATAACATGGAGGTAAGCGAAAGGCAAGTAGATGGTGAGCTTCTTGTAGGGATTGCTGTAAATCGGGCCGCCGGTATTTGCCAGTATTGGTCATGAAATCAATGACTGCTTTGTTGTCGCCTTTGATCACAATGCGCGTGGGGGAGAGGCGAGGAAAGTGTTTGGCGGCTAACTGCACGGCACCCGCCGCAGCAGCCGCCTCAGCATGGGCAGCATCAGGGCAAGAGGCGAGGGGGATACAAAGGGCGTAAGGTGTCCTCTGGTATGCTGCCACAGGACAACACCGGCGCCGCCCACTTGTAAGGTGCGAAAAGCGCCTCCGTCAAATTGTAAAATGAAATCTGAGTCGTGATAGGGGGGATCCCCAACGTGGAGAGGAGTATTGGGGGGGATGGGAGCTAAGGCGGAAAGATAGGCATGAATGGTACCGCAAGAACATAGTTCATAGGTTATGGAGCAGTTAGGGATGTCAGGATAAACTTTTTGGAAGGCGAACAACTTTCGTATGGTGGGTGAGTGCAAGGGATAGGTGCCAATACGGGCCCCTTCAGGGTAAGAAGTATGCAGAATAGGGGCATGACCATAAAAAGTGGGGGAGCGTTCTCGCTCAGCGGTGCGGAGAGAGAAGGTAATGGGGTCATGGTAACAAGAGGCGGAAAGAGAAGGGGGCGGAGAGAAGTGGAGATGGGTGGGGCGGAAAGCCGATGGGATAAAAGAAATGGCGCGCTGTGAGAGTTGTGTTGCCATTTGGAAAAGAGTGTCAGAGTGAGAGGGCGGGGGATGTAGCGAGGGAGGGGGTAGGCCAGAACGTTCATGGACGAATTGTCGAGTGGAAACCCATAAAGCACTTCTTTGAGCCAATTGGGTATAAGAGAGAGAATGGTGCAGGAACCAAAATGAAGTTTTCCATGGAAGACGTAGGAGTAGTGTGCCGGCGAGAGCTGGTACAGGGCAAAAGTATAGCCAATGTTGGACCGAGTTATCTCCGTGGCCACAAAGTACACAGGCGTGGGATACCCAAGTAATAAGAGATGCTGGAAGACCCTCCACAGAAGTAAGGTCAGCACCGGAGCGAGCGCGCCAGGTTAAGGTTCTAGCGGGCGGGAGGGCGGGAGGATCCGGCCGGTGAGCGATATTGGCGAAAGGAGGTGGTAAGCTGGGAGGGAGAAAAATACGCCATGTGTGTGGGAGATGAAGGTGGTGAGAACTTATGGATCCATGTTGAAGGCCTTCCGGGTACAAAGAAGATATGGAGCCACAACCGCAACGACACGGAGATGGCCGGGAGATGTGGCGTCTAAGGCGAAAATGAACGTCCGGTTCAGAGTCAATACTCCAACGAAGGATAGCCAGACGAGAGGCGGGGGGGATGACTTTTGTCGGAGTTTGGTGAAGGGTATCAAAGAGTGCAGGGGAGGTAGAAAAGTGGAATTTAACATTTGCATATCGAGATATAAGAAAGGTTCTGGCTTCAATATGCAGCTTGCGTCGAAGATAGAGCTTGAAAAGTTTGGTGGCGAGTTTGGACAGGCGATGAGAAGGGGTGTGTTGAAAGAGATAGGGGTGAAGGAGTTCGGGAAAAGGGTCGGGATTAAAAGGCCACTCTTGAAGGATTTTTCTAATTTGTTGTAATCCGTCCTTGAGCGAGTTGGTTAGGAATATCCGGGAGAGACGAGACAATACCGCATAGCCAAACCGGGATAACTTCACCATAAAGACGAACGGAGAAACCTAAAAGGGAAGAATAGAGAAATATGGTGGGGCAGTGGAGGATGCCAAGTTTCAAAAAGGAAACTATACCGGGGAGGTAATGGGCTTGAATCCAATGGCGGGGGCACAAGGATTTGCGAATAAGGGAAACGTAGTGGTTAATAAGGGAGTCAGACGGGAGAAGAACGGAATGGTGGTAGTGGGGAAGAGACAAAACGTAAAAGGATAAGAACAGAGTACGATCCCGGAAAGAGAGGTTCAAGGGTAGACAGGATTGCAATCGCCTTTCCATAGAAAGGCACGCTTTTTGTGTTTGTTGAGTTTCTACTGTGAGTGCATCGATGAGCGTGGGGGGAAGGGCGGCAGGGGTGGGGAGAACACATGAGAATGGAGAGTGGAGATAAAGCCCTAACATTGTGGCCGATGGAGAAACGATTTTGGTGCCAAATGGAGTGGCATCAAGGTATGCGAGGTCATTATGGGAAAGCGGAAAATTGGGAATGAGAAAGGTTTTACATTTGCAAGAACATGGGGTAGTGTGAAGCCGCGTGAGGAGGTGAGGGTGAGAAGGGATACATAAAACCGAGGACACATGAATCCAAGAAGAGGGCACAGTTACAGACATAGTACCTGAGATAAGTTGTACATATTGATCCGCTTCAATAGCAGCAAATGCTGTCCAGAGTGATGGATAACCATCGGTAGGTGGAGTAGTTTCGGTGATATAGGGAAGGTAGGGGGGCGGGGTGGAAATGGGAACAGCTTTGTAACATGAGTGTTTAAGAACCTGGAAACCAGCGGAGTAAAATTTTAGAATTAAGGTCTGTGCAGCATGAAGCCATGATAGACCGTTACCTCCAGTGGCGTTATCATCCATATAGCCTGCGTTAACGCAAACTCGGGGAATAGCGTGAACGTGGTGGTACCAGGGGTCCATGGCAATGCAGAAGAGGAGAACAGAGAAGGCCCGTCCCATGTCAACTCCTGTGCGTAAGGCAATAGGAGGGCGAAAGTACGCCCCAATTTTGTGGAGGGCCTTACGACCGAAAAGAATGTGTCGACAATAAATGATAACCCAGTAGGGAACATTTAAGTGAAAAAGCACATGCATTATCCAGTGAGGGTTGACTCGCTCAAAGGCTTTGGCCAGGTCGGATAGCAGAACGCAACCATGTTCCTGGGTATTGTTGAGGAAGTGTTGCACTGTTAGGAAGTTAGCCTGAGGTTCTCGGAAGGTATTGAGTAGCGCTTGTGCCGGGTGTAAAGCACCGATTAAGGTGGTTGCAAACCGTGAGTAAGCCGCGCGATCAATTAGCCGATCGCAGGTGTTTGGTAAACCGAGCGGACGATAGTTATCAGCGTAATCACCTTTATCCGCTTTGGGGATAAAGACCAAAGACTGAAGAGGAGTTCGGGCTTGCTGGGTTTGAATGTCATTGAAATGGCTGGCAAGGGCGTTGGCAGAGACCGCAGGGGCCACGCGCCAAGCAGCAAAGGGAAGGCCGTCAGCACCTGGCGCAGAATCAGGAGATGAGGTGATTGCTTTGTAAAAATCGCGTCAAAGTTAGGGGGAGAACAATGTGGCACAGGGGATACACGTGATGCATAAAAGGATAATAATTCCGTCCAATGGGAGTGGTATGGGGAGGGAAAATCCTGCCAGAAAGAACGGGTAGCTCTTAGGGCTGAGTCGAGAGTGGAGCTAGTGGTGCAGATGTGGCCGGATTCCGATTTAATAACGCCTTGGTGAGCCCAAATTTTGGGGGCGGCAACACGACATTTAGACCATGTGGCTGGGGAGGGAGTAGAAAATTGTGTTCGGGTAACATTTGAGGAGGGAGGGTGGAGGAGTTCGTATTTGATCAGTAGGTCAGAAAGAAGAGGCGCTGGGAGGGTTGCATGGGCGTCATGGTGGATGGGAAATTGGTAAGGATCGGACGGAAAGTGAGACAGTAACCAATTAAGCGAAGGAAGGGGAACGGTGACATTTCTTGTTTTGGCTGAGGTCAATTTACGAGAGAGTATATGAAACTGAAATAGGATGTAGCCACAATATTCCCACCAACATGTAAATATGTACGTAAATTCACTGAATTGCAAATACCACAGCACCAGAATCATCGACTGAAACCTGCGAAGTTGGTACCGAATGGAAATACCAATGCCTGAAAAGAATGAAATGCACCACTGCAAGGAGCTGAAATAGAATAGTCATAAATCTCCAGATGCCATGGAAGGATATATGTAAAATTGCTGCCCTGTAAAACCAACTCACTGTCGCCGCCGTTTCCAAGGAGGGCCGCCACGCCAACCAGGAGGTGGCCCTGGTGGTTGTTGAGGTCGCCGTGGAGCTGGCACCTCAACTTCAGGAGCTGCTTCAGGTTCTTCGGGATGTTCTTCTTCAGGTTCACTTGCACTGCCAGAGACCGTGGATCCGTCGTTGACGGCAGGGTCTGCATCTTCAGCACGAGGTGGCCGAGGTGGAGTGGCAGCCGATGGCTGGACTTCAGTCCATTCATATGCACGGAAACGCCAGTTGAGTTCGTCAGCAATCATGGTCAATATAACTGTAAGCTGTAGGAATGTGAGACCATCGATAAACGTTCGGAAACGGTCTATAGGGTCATTTCTAGGACCACTCCTTCGCTCCATGTCGTCAGTTCTGGGAGGGAGGGCGAGGTAGTGACGAATTTTTCCTGCCCTTGGACCGCACTGCACGGACTCATCCATATCTCCCAATCTCAAAATGAATTCCAATGTGAATCTTAACATACTGAGACTGACATGTTGACACGACATCACAAGGAAACGAAATCACACAAGAAACTGAATCTGAGATTTTCAAATGATGCAAAGTGAAAACGAAACGACATCAAGTGCACCTCGTCCGGAACAACTCAAACGCAAAAGGCGAAGAACCTTTTCTTCCTTTGTTGTTTTTTTTTTTGCTTCCCCCACTTCCCCGACCACCACCCCAACCCAATCCCCTAAGAACAGTCCCCTTGGGCAAAGCCCAAAGGATCCTGTTCCTCGGGTCTTGAGCCGGGCCAGCGGCAAGGGAGGCGAAGCCTCTTACTAATAAAATCAAATACCATAAATGCAAACTCACGACAAACACAAGTGGAAACTTCACGAAGGCACTTCTCCCTTTTTTCAACCTTTGTATGGGTTGGTGGTCAAAGCCCTTTTTGGGCGGTGAGTTCCACTGACACTGACATCTGAAATTTTCATCTGATAACTGGTCATCCAAAAGGCCAAGAATAGGCGAGTGAAGCCTTGACCCCCCTTCAGAAAGACGCAACGTAGCCACTGAGGAAAGACTGACACTGAAGTCTGAAACTGAGGTCTCTTACCACACCAATTTCTCAAATGGGGTTTTAGAAGAACTCCCCGATTTAATTTCCCATGCCGACTTGTCGAGAAATTCGTCCCGGCAACTCCACATCAATCTGATCAAATCAACGCCAGTTTCTTCGAGACTTATCAACACCCTCTTGTCAGCATCGAAATTCCCAAAGGCTTTGTTTGTAAGATCATCTGCCAGAGTGTTCTCGTCCCTTGGTCTCCACCTCAAGTCAAGCAACAGGTTGTTCCGCAAAAGATGTTCAGCCATCTGCATGTTGACAAGCGTTAGCGGCCACTTAGTGGTAGACGCCCTCAACACCAATGCCTCATTTGCCCTGTTGTCTGTGCCAGCCCTGAGAACCACCGGGACAAGATCATACCCACTCTCTTTCTCAAGATATCCAAAGGCCTTGAGGCCAACCAACGTTGCTAGCAGCTCAGCTGGTCCAGATGCCCATTGTGACTGTCCATCTGATTTGAACAAGCACGGCATGTCATCACGACTGACGTCTACAGAGAACCATCTACCAGTAGACATCTCATGGCCTCCCAAGACCACCAAATTCATCTCACACTTTGCATCCGTGCGAAACCTTTCATCCTGCAACTTCTTAGGCCTCTTGCAAGTATACTTGAAGTCGTGTACCTGAAGCTGTCTTCCCACGAAATGCAAGATAAATCGAACCAGCTTCGGAGCAGTAGCCACAGTGCTCCTATCCAGCGCAGCACTCCAACTGTAGAGCGGTGCTAAGAAGGGCTTCAGCCAAATAACCACCCTAGCCAGGAAAGCCATCCTGCCTAGGAACTCAGCAAACCTTCTCATAGAAATGGTGTACTTCGCAAGCTCCATTTCCCGGATAAAATTCAAGAGCCACTCTCCTCTCCTTGAGATAATCCCCAAGGTGACTTCCTTGTAGTCCAGAAAGAAACCCACAAACTCGACGGAAAGGCCTCCTTTGAACTTCTTGTAAGAGAAGGGAGTACCCAAAGCTTCATACGCTGCAAGGATCATCCACAACCAATGAAACTTCTCTTCACCAGCGACTGACAGATGAAGATCATCAACATATACCAGTTGTAAACACCAGGCATTCCCCATAATGAACGCCACCATCCTGCCAACAATGCCAAAGAGGCGTGTCCATGTCAGCCGAAATGCAAAAGCAGCTCTGCCTGGATTCTAAAGTTTCCCTCATGACGCCTGCAGCCTCATGTGGCCCAGGATACTGAAGCTGATCATGTATCTCAATGTGATTGTTGACTTGCACATAGTGAGTCCCATCATGAATTGGCCTCACCGTTCCATCCGGCTTTGGAATGGCCCCCAAGGCCGCAACCAAGACCGGCGTATCAGGGTACTTGTTGGACAGCACACCCTGGGTGGTAGGATACATCCATCCCTTAGCCTCGTCTTTACGGAATTTCTCCTCAAGCTCTTTGCTGTACTGTTCCGCTGACTTGTAGTTACCAGCCTCATCTTTAAAGGAAGACTCATCCAAAGCCCTGCGCTTCATCTTTGGCGGGAAGACCAATTCAGTCCTCTTTATAGCAACCTTGTAACCCACAGGGACACCATTGGTAAAGTTGTCCCCATCACCACATAGCGATCCCCAATCAGGATCACCAACCACTTGAAGAGTCTGAGACATCATTTCCAAAAAGAAAGGTTGGTTCTCACTCCGAAACATCGCCAGCTCTGGATCACGAAGCCTGCTCGCCCACTTAGTTCTCAACCCTTCAAGTTGCTCCTGAGGAAAGGGGGATCCCTTCAGGCGCCCAAGTGCAAGTTCAAAGGATTTCTTCCTAACATCTCCAATGTTGAAATCAACAAAGGCCCTCAAGTCTTCTCGAAAGCCATCCATCAAGGTCCTAGCTTCAACAGACAATCGTCCTCCCCTTGAGGCAGGCTTCCACCTGTTTGGGGATGGAAGTCCAAACCCATCGATCAACTCACGGGCCTCACCACCCCACTCGACTTTGATGGGTTGTCCCCAACACTGTGCTGCTTTGTTCCCAGCAATGCATGCTTCCTGAAACTCTCTCAATGTCGCCACTGACTTGTCAGCCTTGTTGACTGAAACTGAAACTGAATCTGAAACAACTGGCATCGACCTCTTAGTATCTGAAACACTGCCAGGGGGATTCCCCCTGGTTTCTCTCACCTCACCAACAACACCCACACCAGGAGAAAGGCTCCGTTTCTGGGGCAGTGTCAAAGCCACTGTTGATGCTGAACTAACCTCTGAGTTTGGGGCCTGTAATGGTGTCTCTGGTGTACCTGGCTCCTCCTGTGCCCCCTTTCGCAGAACGCTAGCGAGGAGCCATGCCAAACGTTTACAAAGTTTTCCAGGGTATGATGCTGATGGTGCAGTGGTCCATCGTCCTGACTTATCCTTACCGATAAGTTTCTTTACGTGAAACTGATGAGAGCATCTTCTTGGAAGAGGCCCACAATAATACCAATCTGAATCAAAACGCGGCCAGCCTTGATGTTGCTCTTGTGATGCCAACGGCACATCTGACATGAAACGGGTTGGTTTCAATGTTGCTGCTCCGTATTCACACTGGTGTATGGCCCATGTTGAAGCACCTGTGCGATATACCAAGTCTCTCACCTCAGTCAATTGCCAGATGGAGGCTGGCCTTTCACCCCGGATGACACCAAGGTCCTCAGGGTGCTCCACCAAGAACCTTGTGTTGTTATCATAAGCATGGTGACACAGCTGTATCGTCTTCCGAATAAAGTAATTGTGACACTCCACAAATTCCCTGTTGGCATTCGACAACCATGGGAATCCCCAAGGATGCGCAGCATTCCGCACAGGCTTAGGTCCTGGGTATGTTTGCCGTGCACGGCTGAAACTGTTGCATGGCGGTGATATCACCACCGCGTCAANATCAAATTCACCTCGAGCCACCAACCTGAAAAGCTCATCCCACAAATCGGCAGATGAAAGATCGTCTTGATCTGACCTCTCAATGTCAACCTCCCGAATCTTCACTTGAAAACCACGTGAAAGTCCCAGAGATTCCAAGCACGATTTCACATCAGCCCTCCTTCAGACCCCACAGAAAAGATACAAGACTCTCAAACAAGGGGCCCCTTGTGGGGTTTGTCATTCCGCCCCTGAGGGCTTCTGCTCATCTCCGCCTTTGGCATACTTAGCATGTTCACGTGCGGAGTGATTCTGATAGCAACCTTTCACCCTGCATGCATGAACACGACCACATTTCCCACGGCAACCTTGTGCATTGAATGCATAGCACAACTCACGGCCATCTGGGGTTTTTGAAACCAAGATGTTGCCATTGTAATCACTCTTGCCCTTGTGGTCGCCTTTGTGATCTCCCTTCTTTCCTTTCTTTCCTTTCCCTTTGCCACCTTTCGAGTCGTCGCCCTTTTCGCCCTTCCAGTTGAACTTCCTGTACTTCTCGTTATGTGCTGTTGTAAGTGCAAGCGGAGTCGTAAAGTAAGTTTCCTTCAAATCAGCATCTTTCACCACTTGTTCCAAGGCCTCATGCAATGTCGCCGTGCCTTGGTTGACCAGCTTGAATGCTTCCTTCCTCAACTTGTGTTCATATGAAAGAAGCAATGTCCAACTAGGGCGAAGTAGCTGTTGGCCTCCTTCGATTGGCACCTTGATCCCATATACCTTATCACCCAGAATGTAGTCGGTGTACTTCAACCAATGTTGCAACTCAAGCCCTGCCAACCAGGCCTTGGATTTGAATTATTTGGCTGCCATACACAGCCACGCCACACCTTCCAGCTTCAATACCCGACGCAGTTCCTCTGAAGAGTTCGGCATTTTGCCCTTCGTTTTGGTTTTCGCAATCCTCACATGTCCAGAAGCGTCTAAACTCGACTGCAACGAAGCTGTCGTGGTGTCATGCTTTGAAGTAACTTCATCAAGCATAGAAGCTGTTGGTTCATTACTTTCACATTCCTCCACTTTCTGGGAGAGGTATTCATTGGACGGAACTTCAACTTCTTGTAAACGACCGTATGCAGTTTCTATGGCTCGGAGCATTGCTTGCCTCTCATTGTTTTGCAAGTGTCTCGGCATGCCCAAAACCTTTGCCTCTGCACGAAGTTCTTGTTCTTTCGCTGAAAGCTCCTTGGACACTTCCCAAGCAGAAATAAATCTTGCGACTTCAGCTCGAACCTCAGGGCCTGTTGTTGGATCAAGTCTGAAATCGTCTTTCAACGCTGTTCTAACTTCTGCTTTGGTGTCGCCAATCTGGGAGAACACACGGAGATTTTTGTAATGCTGCGTGACTGCATACTGATTCACAAGAGAAATCTCTGCATCCTGAAGCACATGCTGCAAATCAGCAGTCACATTCTCTGCAATATACCGACGCCGATCAGCATCAGTCACTGCCATCGCTGAGTCCGGAATCTGACTAGGCGTACAAAACTTTATCTTGATTTCTGAATCTGAAACTGAAGTTGAAGACAGCAGAAAGTTTTGTTTGAACGCTAAGTGTCACACTAGTGGTTACCTGTTCCGTCTGAAAGCAACTGAAACTGCAGGTCGATCGAAACATGTCATGCACAACCTACACGCAAGTGATGACACACACTGAACATGACATGCTAAAATCTGAGTGACTTCTGCAACAATTGTCTCACTTTCAAACGCACACCAAACCGAAGCTGAGAGGAGCACGAAAATTTTTCGACACCGGATCGTTACAAAGTCCTTGGATCAAGGCTCGTTGGCCTTTTCATCTTCGGATGTGTCTACCTGGGTTGAAGTAGAGCTACCTGAAGAGTCTGAATCACTTCCACTGACTTCTGCATTTTCAGAGAAACTCTTCAACTTCTTCTTGCATGACATGCAAATTGCATTGAAAACTGCATCTTGAATGTTGTCAACTGCGACTGTCTCTTGACACCTTGAGGCTTGGACATGGCAATAACCAACCACATGTAGCCTCCTGAATCCTGTACGTCTGCTGACTGTAACAAAGTATGAAATACGGCCATCCTGTTGTTGCTGTTCGCTTGTATCATTTGTACCCATAGTCAATGCGCTTTCTTTGAGGTTCTCAACTTGTTCTTCCGGCAGGTCTTCAGTTTCGCTTTCCACTTCTTCCCAAGAGGCGCATGACTTAGTCTGTCCCCTTAGTGGCAAGACCGTGTGTCGTCTCCTGATTCTGTGACCAACCAAGTGATGCGATTCTGCAAACTCTTTGACATCACCCATCAGTTCATCCTCATCGTAATGCGGCTCTCCCGTCACCAAA
>DF246250.1:0-11565 GCA_000507305.1 Breviolum minutum Mf 1.05b.01
AATCCACTCCTTCTGACGGACCACCCCACAAATTTCACATGCTGCCGCCGTTAGTGGACAACCAAAATGTTTCACAAAGTAGCAATTTGGGATTGCCTGGGCCTCGTGGCGAACCGAACTCCGACAGAAGTTCATCAAACACAGGTAGCAATGATTCACCAGGGTCCGACAGATCTGTTGCACAGTCTTCGCAACATGATAGTGTTTCACATGCTTCGGCTGCAATAGTTTCACAGTGCTTTGGGTTAACCACTAAAAACATTGAACCGTGGGATCCATTGTACAACAGTCCTCCCGCACAGCAGGCCAAGAAGAATGAACTTGAATCTTTGGTGAAAAATTCAGTGTTGAACATGTNGCAACAGTCCTCCCGCACAGCAGGCCAAGAAGAATGAACTTGAATCTTTGGTGAAAAATTCAGTGTTGGACATGTCTTCCCTAAATGAGTGGAATGATGTGCGATCAAAAGATCACACCGCTGAAGTTGTTGGTGCCAAAATGCTTGTCGGCATCAAAGATTATGAATTATTGCATGGTGATGATTTGGCAGATGCAGTGTGGAAAGGTCGCATGGTTTGCACGGGAAATTGCATAAAGGGTGCTGATGGAAAAATGGTTTGGAACACGGATGCTTTGTATGCCGCGCCGGTTGATTTGCATAACGCTCGCCTTGTTGTGTTGTATGGTGCTTTGCACGGAGTTGTCTGGCAAGCTGATGTGAAGTCAGCATACTTGCAAGCGCCTCTTAGTGGAAATGCTACTTGGTTGCGGTTGCCGGCGTCCTTACTTGATTTGTTGCCACCTTCAACTTGTGACATGAAGGACCCCGTCCTAAAATTGAATCGGGCTCTGTACGGCCATCCTCGTGCAGGGTCTGATTGGGATGCCTATTTCGCGTTACAATTGAACAATGCAGGGTGGCATAAGGTACCAAACGAAAAGAACTTATGGAAGTCTCCCGATTCAGCATGTATGCTTGCTATTTATGTTGATGATTTGCTTCTGGGTGGCCCCGAGGTAAAAGTGTCTGAACACATGCTGGGCTTGCAATCTTTAGTGCACATGGGAAAGACCCAGGTTGTTGACAGATTCTTAGGCACTACATATCATGTTGCACCCATGGCCGACTTCACTGTTGTAACATTGTGCCAACCTGCATATGCACAAATGCTGTTGCACCGTTACAAGAAGACAACCGGTATCACAGGTCCATTGCGGAAGGCCGACACCCCTATGCTAGATGAAGATGTTGAAGGTCAATGGGGCGATGCCCCATCTACTAGTTCTGTTCATGCTATGACTCATTTGGGAGGCTTGCTCTTCTTGGTTCGCTCTTCTCGGCCAGATTTGGCTTTTGCAGTGAATTTTGTAGCGCGCTTTGCTTCGAAGTGGACGGTCGCCGCGGACAGACGCTTGAAAAGGATTTTCGAATATTTGGAGTCCACATTGCATTTTGGGATTCGTTGGCAAGTCCACCCGGCTTCCATCCAACATCTCATCATACAAGTTCATGTTGATGCCGATCATGGTGGTTGTTTGGAAACAGCTCGTTCCACAAGTGGTTGGAATGTATTTGTGACAGATGGCCATGGTATGTTGGCATTAGTGGATTGGGCGTCCCGTAGGCAAGCCGCTACTGCACGGTCGACAGGTGAAGCTGAAGTGGTTGCTGGCGCTGATTGTGTGCAATCAACTTTTCCGATCGCCGCTGTACTAGAAGAGGTTGTATGTCAACAATTTCCTTTTCAGTTGTGCACTGACTCGAATTCAGCTCGAACTGCTTTTGTCAACGGGTATTCAAGAAAATTGAGGTACATCAAGAAAAATCAACGGATCTGCCTGGGTTTCGTGAGTGATTCTCTGGAACGAACCGGTGGTGAAGCAGTGAGAGTTGACAGTAGGGACAACACAGCTGATATGCACACCAAACCTTTGCCAAGACTTGCTTTTACCAAACTTCGAAATGAAATGGGCGTAGTTGCAATTGGCAATGGTACAATGTAAGCATTGTCAACGAGGGGGCGTTGTGAGACTGCGTCGCTTCCAATGCTTGAATGGTGATGTGTTTTAGTACATAGTACTTACGGTGCAAATTTCGACGTGGCATGTTTCCAGAGGAACTTGTTTGATAAGACTGTGTTTCACGAATTTGTGGCTCAAGCTCAAAACGAGCGACGGTGGAAAAAAGAGCGAGGCAGTTGTAGTGTTGCTTGTTTTGCTTCTTTGACCGTAAACAAACCGTCACAAAAGTAAAAAACCACAGGGAAAACACGTGAGGGCCAAATTGGTATCAGATTTTCGACCAATTGCAAGTGTGCGGGTGTTGTATAAAACGTTTGCATACATGATTTTGGGACGGATCGAACATTGCTTGGAGAACAGCCAGCCAGAAGAACAACACGGGTTTCGGAGTGGGAGGCGGCTTGAGGAACATTTGGTTACAGCAAATTTGGTCGGTGACAAGTTGTTTGCTGCCAAAAGGCCATTATGGATTGCCAGCTTAGATTTGTCGAAGGCTTTTGACAGAATAAATTGGGATGCACTTTGGCAATCGTTATTGGAACATGGCGTCTCTGCGCATATGGTGTGGATTTTGCAATTACTGTGCTGTGAACAAACTGGCGAAGTGTAAGGAACTTGGGGCAACAGCACGGTTTTTCCTATCAAGGCAGGTGTGCGACAAGGATGTGTGCTTAGTCCTCGCCTATTTTGCTCCGTATTGCAATGGGCTATGAAGGATTGGCGTGCATGGGCCGAAGGGAACGGATGGGGGATCGATTTCCATGATGGATATCCACCCTTACTTGATCTTCGGTTTGCTGATGACATTTTGATGTTTGAAACAGCTGAAGGGGCCGCATTGTTGCTAGATGCTTTGATTACAACACTGGACAAAACAGGCTTAAAATTAAATGCTTCGAAGACAGTCATCTTGACAACCGAGGCACAGCCACCAGACCACATCACGACGCCAGCTGGACACACCATTCTCGTAAAGGACAGTTTTGGAACACACAAATGGTTGGGTTGCATGCTTTCAGCACTTGGCTCTGGGAATGTTGATGCGGACATTACATATCATTTGCAAGCTGCCGCACGTGCTTTCCATTCAAACAAATGGATATTCTTGGATAAAAATGTTTCTATAAACTCGAAACTGAAATTGTTTGAAGCCACCGTCACCCCGATCGCTTGTTTTGCCGCAGGGCATCGCAGTATCCGACAGCATGGCCTTCACATCCTCGATGTTGAATTCCGAAGACTGGTGCGGTCAGTAGTCCGGCCTCCATCTGGAGTTTGTTGGTCAAGCCCGTGGCATGAAATCCTACATGAATGGAATGCTCGAGTGCAACAAATCCTCGAATACAGACAACACAAATCGTGGGGGCAGACTGCGCTGTGTCATCATTGGAAACTGGCGGGCTACATTGCGAACCTCCCACCCAATCGTTGGGCAAAACGAGCATTAGAATGGCAACCGCGTGCGAAAAGGGTGGGTAGGAGACCTAACACATGGGTCACAAAAATGGAGGAATTTACGAGGTGGAAGCGGTGGGACAACTGGCAAAGCGTTGCCGTGCGCAACCCTGCATTGTGGGAGCAATCAATGCTTGAGTTTGTACAGTTTGCCCTAGGTAGATAGCAGTTTATTCTCACATTTGTGCCTGCGCCCTAAAACGGGCTCGCCATTGGCGTGCAGGCTTGACCTTGACCTTAAAGCAATGTAAGGCTGCGGAACATGTTGCTCCCTCAATGCTTGGAATAGCTGACTATGCTCAACCCGGTCAAAAGCCTTGGTCAAATCCAAGCTTGCAGACCAAATTTCAGAATTCCATTCAGTGTTTTTACCGCAAACTGTTTCAAACACAGCCAGCGCGTGGTCAATACCGGTACCTCGTCGAAAACCAACTTGATCCATTGATTGTGCTCTCCAAAAAGGGCTGCAAACGATGATGAAGTATCTTGGCAAAAAAAAAAATGTATGTGATTTTGAGTATAGCTATTGGTCTACGGTTCTTGGAATGGATCCATTTTTTTGCAATGGATCCTGAAAATCGACATTTGGGAGGCAATAATTCTTTTATGTACAGGCAACTCTTTTTCACCTGTGCCTTTCATGGGCCGCCTTCGGGCATACAGGTTTCACTCAGTCACTCTCCAGTTCTTGGTTTGTTGCAAATCCCCACTTTTCGGAACCATTGTGAACAACGTGTGTCGCCAACATGAATCAACATGAACATTTACTGCGTGTATTTAATTTGTTGCTGGTGGACAGTCATGTTGAAGAAAAATGGAAACAAACAACCCTGTCAATGATACTAAAAACGAAGGATCTTACCAATCTTCGGAATTGGCGACCATTGGCGATCCTGAATATCACATACAAAATTTTTTCCTCGTATGGTTACAAATGTGTGAAGCCTGTATTGGAAGCTCGGCAATCCAAAGACCAAATTGGGTTTCGTTCCTTTGTTGGTGTGGGTGATGCTTTCGCGGTCTTCGAAAATGTGTGTTGTATTGAGTACAATGCATTGTTTGATGCTTTGACGTTTGAATGTGCAGGGGGTTCCACATGCATAGTAGAAACCTACAGCTTCATTGTATCATGATCAGGTTGGATTGGTGCAAGGAAAACAATTTCCAATCAAACGCGGTGTGAAACAAGGAGACGTTCTAAGCCCATTGTTTTTAAAGGCTGGCTTGGAACGCGATGAGAAAATGGAAGCTTCGTGTTCAACATTGCGGACTTCCTTGTGGTGATGATGATGAGTTGTTGACAAACGTGCGTTATGCGGATGACTTGATTCTGTATGGAAGATGTGACCATGATCTTGCAATTATGGTGGACTGCTTGGCTGAGGAATTGGCAGCTGTTGGTGAAAACCAAGACCAAAATTTTGACAACTGAAAATTTGAACGAACCAATGTTCTTTGATATTGGTGGTGATTTGATTGAAGTACTACGTGGAAGGCAAAATCAAAAATATTTAGGCAAGAAGTTATTTGGTGATCTCCGGAAAAGGGCCTTGGTGGATTTACAAAATCGGAGGCAGATCGCTTGGATGAAATTTAACGAGCACGGGGACACACTTCTGAATCGGCATGTGTCTTTGAGACTGCGTTTGAAACTTTTTGATTCCGTCATCATTCCCACAATTCTATTTGGCCTTTTGACTTGTCCTTTGACTTCGAATCAACTTCAGAAATTAGAAGTGGTGAGAAACCGTATGCTACGTTCAATTGTTGGATGGGCAGCTGGTCGGCAATGATTGGCATGCATTGTTGCAAAAAAAACAAAACTGGAAAATGCAAAGCAAATATTCAATGTTAGACCATGGACTGAAAGATTGTTGGTTGGAAGATTTCGTTTTGCAGCGGAGATTGCATCTGCAATGAATTCCTGGGCCTCTATTACGAGTGAATGGCATCCCTACCAAAGGTGGCAAATGAATGATTGTGTAGAACCTCGCAGGCGAATTGGTCGCCAAGCGAAACGTTGGGATGATCAAATAGAATCTTTTGCGCAGGAAATTTTCCACTCATCATGGTTTCAGGCGGCCAATTATGAGACATGGAGTTCTCATGAGAAAACTTTTGTACAGTGGTGCTTGGAATGTTGATGTTTGGCTGTAGTAGTTCCCATGTCCCTCGCGGACCGTAGCTTTGACTCGGACGGGAATTGCGTTGCGTTGCGTTCGATCAACGACATCTCTAACTTGGATAGACGATCTGAGAACACTTTGCTATGTTTGATGATTGAAATGCGTTGCGTTTCCGGATGCATTGCAGCCAGGGCTGTCCCATTAGCCCGTTGTTGCTGTCTTCGAAACTAAACATGGCGTTGACGTCCATGTTTTCGGCACTCAAAATTTAAGTGGTTATATAACGATTTGCAAATTGGACTACCACCTTCATCTGCAGCTCCACAACAACATTGGTTTGTTCGAGTGCATTGACCGGGAAGACCGATTTCCTTCCATAAAGCTGATCACCTAAGTTGTTCAAAGAGAAGTCCTTTTCTTGATTGGTCTTGTGCCTTTGCGGTCTCCTTAAAATGAGGCAAACAAGTTCGGTTTTCATCTCTCTCTGTTTGGCTGTCTGTTGTGGCCCTGTGGTCCTGTTTGGTCCCAAATGTCGGATCCAAGTGCTGGCAAATGTCGGAAACACTGTGAGGGCACGTGTCGCCTGCCCCTGCGGTGGCCTCTTATAGCCGATCTCGAGGGGTGTGGAGATATCGTAAAAAATCTGATTGCGGTTGTGGGTGGGAGTGCTGGAGGGTGTTACGTGAGGGCGTCGATGAAAAAAAAAATCGCTGAAATGTACACAGACCGCTGAAAAACAACCGTCCAGAGGCGTACACGGATGCTTAATTTCAAGAAATCGCTGAGTTTGAAAATTTCCAGAATTACGACTTTGGAGATCCACTGAGCTAGCAACTTACCTGCTTTACAGTTCCACGTGGAAAAATGTTTAGGTTTTTTTGGTTGAGACCATCTTGCCGACAAAGAATGGCGCAAACACCGCGCTATGAGTTTGCGGCAACGCTCGAAAATATTTGAGTTGGTTCGGGCAATACAAACCTTTTTCCTTTGTTACTGCTCCGCTCTCCATGGACGAATTGTTACATGCCACCAGCAAGTTCAACAAAGCAAATCATGCAATGATTCTAGTTTGACTGCGAAGCTACTGAAACGCCGTGTCTACGTCATTCATGGGTCGGTGTACTTTCCGAAGAAAAAAGGTTTGCAGGCAAGCAATCCAACTGATCCATTTCAAACAAACGGCGGATATTCAGCTATTTCACAATGTCTTCACCAAATGATATTTTCGGACGTTTCGAGTACACATTAGAATCGCCGCAACCTGAAGAACCGCACAGTTTTTGCCCTGGCAGATGTGCAAAAAAACAGATTTTGCAACAGCAAACATCATTGAAAAAACATATTGATGGCATGCGGTATGCCAATTGGGACAGTGAGTCTCGATCTTTCCATCGTCTTTGAACGTATACATTCGCCAGCATTCTGGGCGTCGCTCAGCCAGCCCGGAATTTGGAAACATCCTGTGTGGATTTTGCAGCACCTTTATAATCAACAGATGGGCAAAGTGCAGAGACTGCGGTAACAGCCGCCGATTTCCACTAACAGCTGCAACAAGGGTGCTAAGCCCTTTGCCGGGTATAGGTTCTACACAGGGTGGCCGCTGCAACCGAACGCATTCGATGGTTTTTAAATGTTGATAAAACAATTGCTTTGACAAAAGAACCGCAACCACCTTCCGCATTTGAAGACTAGGAATGGTCTGGAAGTCGAAATTGTGGATAATTGGGATGCATGTGGACCGCAACTAAACAACAGTTGGATGTTGATCATCATTGCGACAAAGGTGGCGAAGTTTTTCATGTGAAAAGCTGGACTTTACAAAATCGTAAGGCATCAATTCTATCACGTCCTAAATTTTGTCTGCTTCTGTCGTTTGCTTTGGCGGTGCGCATCGCAACATGTATACGGAGCATCTTCCAGCACTTGACTTGGCATTTCAAAAGTACTGCCGGATGATAGTTGGACCTCCACCAAACACTAACTAGTCTGAAGATTGGAACAGGTAACCGCCGAATTGAGGCAGATTAGCACGTGGTGTGTCATGGTGCCTCATCACTCCGTTACCAAGGCTGAGACCTCATGGATGACGACGGTGACTTCTGGTCAAATGCGCAGTGACGCATGTCCGGTACCATTGTGTACACAATGTTTGCCTGCGCGTTTCGTGGATACCTTAAACCTTATGGCGTACAAGCATTTGAACCTTGCATGCTATTTGCAGTTTTTTCGACTTGTAAAGGCAATTTTCCGCTTCTACACGTGCATGTCCTATCTTATCTGCAATATTTTACCCTTGTAAAAATAGTCGTTTTTTTCAGTATATGATATGTTCTACTTATACGTATGTACTTTTGATCTTTTATCTTGTACTTCTAAACGTGCATTTCTCCCTACTACGTTGGTACGGCTTTTGCTAGCAGGCCTTCAACAAATCAGAATCCAAAATCCATATCTAATTTAATGTGATACTATATTTTATCAACACTGCTTTGTCGATCATGTTTGTCAGTAAATGTTCCTTAGGACTAGCATCGTTCCAGTCCTGCTTTTTTCGCGCACCTTTCGCAGAATTGATCTGACCTGTTTTACTAGGCAGTATCCAGGCATTTGCGATGCCATTTGTAGACCGGCCTGTGTGAAAAGGATCGCAGGTCCGAGTCTAAACCACTGCTCCTTAAGGGCTGGCAGCTGACATCAAATCCACGCATTGCAGCACCCACAAAATACTAAGACCAGTCGTCCTCCCGGTCGGATTCCTGTTTTTGTTCTGCTTGAAAGAACTGCTGGAATTGTCCCACGAAAACGTACGCGAATGCTACATATAACAAACAAATATTGTATAACAACCTGTCTGGAATCTGTTTTGGCACACATTGGTTCGAAACTCAATGCAACAACGCACGGTCTGGCTCCCTATAAACGCTGGCAAGCGACAATACGACATCCACTATCGTTTACAAAGGGCGTTCTGCATTTGACAGGGCTATGAACTTTTCCCACCGTTTCACGGTTTGAGTCACACGCATTGCTTTTGGAACCCTGGAGGTGGAATTCAAATGCTCGGTCATTTGACTTTTCGGACGTGTTTTTTTGAAAATAGCAGGGCTAACACCTGGGATAGATGCTATCTAACCTGACCAGTCGGTTTCAACTAAAGTCTACCCACATTGCGGATGTTGACATCAAAAGTTGGGTTTCACCGCGTTCACGGCAGGATCAAAGTCAAAAAGGCACCGTCTTAACTCCACAAACCTGAAGTAAACCAAAACGCCTGTGAGCAGAAAATTCATTCCCCAATGTCTTTGAACTCCACCACAGGGGGAGGGCATTACCAATTGGGCGGAGGTGCAACCAGAGCAGAATGCTGTCCCGGAAAAGCAAATATGTTTTCCTACATAAACAGTGTAACATTGGTGTGGAAAACATTGCCGCGTGTTTCAGCGCCTGCGATCAGCTACATGCGAATCATATTTTTCAGTCGTGGGTTGCGTAGGATGTGCAAAAATATTGACAAGGACAAACTATGACCATCGCATTGCATGATAACACTATTTTTTGTGTGCGATGGCATGTTGCCCACGTGGTACTGTTGGCGGGGTGGGGTGGAGGGCTCATAAGTTTGCACCGCACCAGCGTATTTCGTACACTTTGAGTTTACCAACGGCAGAACACCGGGTCAACTATGCCCGAGAGGCCGCACCCCCATCCCCCTACAGATGCCCTTTAACTTGGGCATTGGTACGGTTGGGGTACGGGTGGTGCGGTACATACCGCAGAAGGTACTGAGATGTAAAACACATCTTCCCACACAACTCCCAGTATTGCCGGCTGTCGTTGTTTTGTTGGATTTTCTAAATGCGACTTGCAACGCTTCCAAGTCATACAAATACACGCCTGCTCAGGACATGGCAATTCAGTGATTTGGTACTGCTGAAACAAGTCAATATCAGACAGCCAATCCTTGCAAGGAAATTGTCACCAGAATTGTCCTGCAACAAATGTTTTTTTTGCGCCCTGCCATGTTGTCAAATGAGTTACAATTGGAATTGTAGGTGCGGAGCGAATAATGGAGGAACGCAAGACCTGATAGTATTTTCACAATACTCAGCCTGTGCAAATGAATTGGTTCACCATCAGTATGCTAAATGGACTGCCGAATGGCAAACAAAGTTATCATCAAAACCCAAAACAATCTTCATTCAAGCGTTTGACATGCTTCGGCAATACATGGTTCTTCTTGCGGACTTTAGCAAAATGCACAAGCAAAATGTTTGTGAAGTTAAAACTTCACAAAACACTATGTACTGTGTGAAATGCAAACTAATCCCCTTAAACAATTTTTTTTGGCTGCAAGCTGCTAGGGTACGTGAACTAATCCCTTTAAACAAAGATCCGGACTTCGAACTTGCTGCCTCAACGAACGAAACCATGTTGCCTCTGTGAAGGAGTTCATAATCTGCCACAAACGCATCCGAAAAAACGTGTCTGTCAGCGAGTCTTATACTGTTGAAGACTCCATGCAGCAATTTGCAAAAGACCTGGGTGCTTTAAAACACAAGAAACACAACAAACCAAACTCCCCGAAAAAACAAAAGCCGGCGAAGGTAGCCACGGAACTAGGTGAAATGAAAAGTGTGAAACCGACGCAATCTGCCACTCAACGCTCAGTCCTTCTCTTCCGTGATGTAGTATCCATTGCCCAAGACTCATTCCTCTCTGCCCAAGCATGAATGTTGTTGTCCATTCATGACCTTTCACAGCTCTCAGCCCTTCATTGGAAGTAGTGCCCCCAAGTGAAGTGAAAGTCACCCGTCTGTGTTGGTGAATCATTCTGTAACAGTGCACCCCAGATGATTACATTCCAGTCGTTTGACAACCCTAGCCGTTGGTTCACCCACGTGTTGGTTGATGAAGACACGCAGAGTTTAGCCAAAGTGTTCCATCCTTCTTTGCAGGCAGCCAGTGTGGTAACGACGACCTCTTCATTATCGATGAAATCTGGAGCTGCCCAGCCATTTCCAATGTAACCACTGAGATGCAACACCTTTTTTGCATGAAGGTCGCGGGCGGAGCCTTTCAGTCAGCGAAATAAGTGAAAAGACGGACTTACCAACTTTCCCAGACATTGCAAAAAACCAAATTAAGCAACAATGCAAACAAAACTAATTAATGCCGAGGAAGAGTTGGGTCACAGACCGAGAACCTGGCGGATACAGTCGAGCGCCGTACCCGTCCGCTGCACATTTGTTATGGGGGTTTCGAGATACCACACACGGAGAAATGTCGGATTAGAAGCACAGCCAGTAAGCCGACTAAGCGAGGAGATCCAGGGAGTGATTGGTGCTGTTGAACCAGCGACTTATCGTGATTTTTTTTGCTCCATTGCTATGAGTACGATACCACGGTACAGTGAGGATTGTCATGGTCACAGCACCTCTTTGGGTAAGGAATAGCAAGTAGGAAAAGAAACAGTGCGTCACGTGTTGTGACGAAAATAAAAGTGCTGTACAAACTGCGTTTCATTTTTCCATTTCGAAATGAAACAAAAGCAGCTAAATATGTAAACGTTCGTTTCAGTAAATCATTCGTCAAAGGCTTCACCAAACATGAAGCAGAGCGAAATTGTAAGATGCAGTTTTGTCAGAACCCGTAAAGTTCAGCAGAACTTAGCAAACATGTAAGTGTATTTCCCCGTGCCTCGAGTGCCGATTGCCCTCATGTGAAGAGCTAAAGGAAAAGCCAGGTATTCCAACGATGAGTTGCAGGTAGATCACCAATGCACCAGGTGAGGCACAAGTATTTAACGGTTGCGTGTTCCGAATGAGAGCAGTGCAATACATGGTTGAAAATGTTTGAACGTCATCACCGTTGCAGCCACGCTTGGCGAGTGACCCTCAAAGCTACGTTCAAGGGGCACCAACCAACCGTCGCCACAATGAGGAATGCCGCCCTTTGAAACAAC
>DF246251.1:0-11556 GCA_000507305.1 Breviolum minutum Mf 1.05b.01
TATAATATTTGTTTTAAATAATTCATTTTAAATATTTATTAATTTTATATATATTTATTATAATTAAATAATAATATTTATTTTTTATATTTCCAAATAAAATTATATATATATAATTTATTTATTATATATATATAGATAATATATAGATAAATATATATAATAATATTATTATTATTTTAATAAGGAAATATAATATTTTAAATTTAAAAAATATTAAAACATAATAAAATAAAAAATAAAAAACACAAAATTAAATAATCGTTGTTGTCCTGGATATAATTTTCTAATATTATCTCATTATTAATTATTTTTTATTGGAGATTTTATAGGTTTTAGCCATTTGTAGTCAGCACAAATTCTTGTGGTGGAAATTCGTAAGGGGATACTCAAGGTACATAAAATGTAGGAGAATAATACCTCTGCCTTATTTTATGGAAACCTGGCGTCGCTAGGGGTGTCGCTAGGTATCGCCAAGGCTATCGCTGGGGATAGCTGTATATGTGTAGACATGTGTCTGCATGCGTCTCCACAGCAAGCCTCACCCATGCGAAATCGCATCTCTTTTTGTCACATCTTCACTTAACAACGTATACCGTAATGAAGCAGCCCAAAATGCTGCAAATGAATCCAAAACCATTTAAAACAATACAAAGTTAACACTTAAGTTCAGGTGGGGGGTCTCCATTTTGGACCGGTCGCGTCGCTACGCACAGTTTTCGCATTTTGAACATAAATGTCGGCCACATAAGCGTTTCTTCCGTGGCATGTTTTTCAGCTGAGGCCATTGCGAAGTCACAGAGCCTAGCTTGAAGCCACTGATATGTTCGATTTTTGCTGGTAATATTCCCAAGCGTCCTAATTCCCTTCGGGAAAGGAAAAGCAATGTGAGTTTCGTCTGTAATTTGCCAGGCAAATGGAGTGAAACGTCTGAGGAATCAGAATGAGTTACATAGACAATGTGTGCGATGCTAAGCAATGGCTCCCGGCTAAATCACATAGGCAATAGGTTGCCTCAGCCAGTAGGACAGTTGTGATTTGGTTTCTGATGATGTAATACGAGAGCCAGATCAAGATCGGGAAGAACATGAACATACCAAAGGGAAGATGCGTAAGTGCAAGCATCCTATCCACGCATCTGAATGAGCGCCCGCGGATCGGTTTTGCTGACTCAATCCATGCAGCGTTCTGCTCACCAGCAAAAGCTGCAAAAAGCATTTCATCAACCGTAACCAGAAAGGTCAGTGCCAGGCTATTCAAGATAAGGTCTGAGATGTTGCGGACAGATAAGAGGTATTGAACTCCAACGAGAAAAATACAACATGCCAAGATGCTCCGGGGAAGTAGGTTCAACAGAATGGTCATCAAACGGACTCTGCGGCTCACGCCTACGATTTGCAATGAACATTCTTCATCCTCACTTTGCCAACTCTCATCCAGGCATTCCTTTGTATCACAAGTTGGAAGTGCCAACATAACATTCCACCAAATGGAGATACTGCGAAACTCGGCCACTGATGCCAACCCCCAAAGGAAGACAATCAAAAAAAGAAAGCCCTGAAACATCGGTGATGTAAGTCCAAAGGTTGGATCCCCATAGACACTGCTAGTTTGGTACAATGNTTTGCCCAACCGTTATAACCTTTACAAGCAGCCCCTGTTGCATCAAGTGCGCCATAGTCTGTATCTACACACTTTGGAAGGCTGCAAGTATAGATCACGCCACCCAGGCGCTTCCGAACAGACTAGAGCTCAAACACGTTGCGCTTTGTTGGACTGGAATAAGTTGCAATGACACGATCATCACTGGTGATATTTGTAATGATACCTTCAACCCAAAAACCTGTGAGTGGATCAAAGACTTCGACTGGACTGTTAAGATCACAAAGGAGAATACGAGGTCCTGCATATTCTTGGAATACGCGGATAAGATTTGTGTAGACTTCTGTCATGTTCAAACGTCTTCCTTCAGCACCTGCACCCAAATGCTCTGCAGTCAACTTGGAAGCTTCGTCATAGGTCCAATGGTTATCTTCATTCAAATCCAAGCGTGAGAAGTCCATGGCCAAGAAAACTTCATCCGGCGTACATCTGATATCTTGTTCATATGGATTTGGGTAATAACAAGCTCCGGTCTGATCACTGTTGGAAAGTCCAAAGAGTTTTTGTCTATAGATCGCTGTCGTGACGTTGACGCGGGAGTAGAGCAAATAGGCAATAGAATACTGTAGAATAAAATTGACGGTCAAGAGAAAGAAGGCGCGGCCAAAGAAACGGCCCGAATACATCAAAGGCAGCAGGAACGCATTGTCATAGGCTGACTCTTGTAGAACCAGCTGACTGTATCCTAATACCTCACGTTTGGCAATTTTTGTCGTCAAGTGGTGCAGCGCTTTTGGTTTCGGCCCAGTCGGAGTTTTTGGCGTACCTTAGATCCGGACTTTGGAAACAATTGGGTTGAATGATTCACTTCTTGAATGCTTCGGAATTTATTGAACACTCAGCACTTGCAAATGGGGATGCTGCGAGCCCTTAGAAACGGAGCCGGTGCATATCCACGATGAGTCCCAAGATCCGTAAAAATGGGTGTGAGACTTGCATTCTAAAAGATCAACCCATCTTCACTCGGTTGTATGATGTTTTGGAAACTGATTTGGTATTATATGCTTCCGGATGAGGTGTGATTGGCACTTCGAGATATTTGGAGCCGGCTTGGGCACAGATTTGGGGCATATCTTGGGATGGTCAAAGGCCTCAGCTTCTCAGTACATTGGCGAATCATCGACCCCTGCACGATGTCTAATATACAACATGCACTAAAGGTACCTGGGTACCTGTGAAACTAGGCCTGTCGAGAAGTTACCTCCTCAAATTCAATGTCAAAAAGTGATAGTTTCAATTTAAAGTATTCACGCCGCTCCGCGGCAGGGGCCGCCCACACCGGGATCAGAGACTTTGTTCTTCCAGTGTAACCAGTGTGCCAAAGGCATGTGTTTTACAGCATTTTTGCAGGTACTTAGTAGTATGGCATGTTTCTTGGTGTCAAATGCAAAGACTGAACAACCTAAACAAATCGCAAATTATTGCAGCGTTTTGTATTCAATCACTTCTCAGACTGGGAAGCAAAAACACTGGCTTCTCGCGTTTTTTCCTGCATAAAAAGGTCCCCCCCAGCTAAAGCTGACCTTGTTTTGTTTAGTGCCTCCTCATACCCTTTTGGGTAGGTTTTGAAGTCATGTCTAACAGGTTAACAACTAGTCCCACTGGCCCTATTTTTGCATCCAAAGTGCCAGGATGTGGACTCACATGCCCTCCATGGCTCGCTCCATGACTCGGCCTTTTTGAATGCGGGTGTTCGCTTGAAGCTGATTGGAGTGAAGGAGCTGCATGCACATGGCTTCCTTGGTGAAATCGTTTCCCAACCACCATGAAGGAATCAAAAAACCAAAACAAGAAAACATGCAATAAAATGCTTGGGAAGGAATCACATCATTTCAATCATTTCACTGAAATACATTTCTTCTATCATCTTCTTTCATCTTGTCATTTTCAAACTCTCTTGGCTGATCCCGAGGCCCCCACCATGCTCTCCACCATGCTCTCCCGCTTCCGGATCTGCATCCATAGTCCCTATGGTCGTTGCCGCCATCTCATCGTGGACTTTGGCCATGGCTGGGATATCCCCAAACCAAAACCAAAAAGGTCAGGTAAGAAATAGTCAGAAGGGCTAAAGGGATGACATTAGGACACAAATTTTCTTTATAACATGTTTGGATTTCCTAGCTTCTCAAGTTGGGCATGCAAGACTCTACCAGATTGCAATCCTCGGAGCGTGATGGATATTCGATTTGATCCAAAAGAGTTGCACATTCTGTTTGGCACAACTTTCTCTGTGGTCGAATTCACCTTGTTTAAAATTTCATTTGGGCCTGGACAGAAGCTATGACCTTTTTCTAAAAATCAAAACCCATTTGCCCAGTCACCTTCAACATGCACTGTGACTGTGAGCACATCCTTTTTTGGGGCACTTTCCTGGCTCTTCACAAACTGCTGAATCTCATCATCCGTCAGCTCCGCCACAATGCGCTTGGCGGACTCGGATGCCTCGAAAAGGCCGAGTTTTCCCACCTCCCCAAGTCCCAAGTTGCCTTGATGACCTGATGCAGTTTCCCCCGACCTGCGGCAGTGACTTCCCAATGGCATCCTACCAAAGGTCGGATGCAAAAATGGTGACTTGTGGCCGGTTACGTCTACGAAAAGGGATTCGAAAGGATCCAAGCTCTTCAAGAGTTATCATGTCGCTTACCTGGAATTGCATTCTTAACATTGCTGGTGCCAAATCAATGATGTCCTGCAATCGAGTCATATCAAGCTCTGCAGCGGCCTTGCTGCCTGCTCCTGCTCCTGGAAAGCGCAAGTGCTTGTGGGATTCTTTTCTATTTGTTTGCGATCACTCCTCATGAATTTAATTGATTTTATCAGGATTGCTCATGACTTCAAGCCTTTGCTCACTTTACTTCTCATTCCAAAGGAACCATGCTCTCTGACACATCAACCGTTGCTTGTTGAGAGCTCACTTTCAGTGAAATGGTCGTGTCTTCACCTTCTGAACTCTGGATACTAGAAACACAATAGGATACAACAGGTTGAAAGTTTAGTAGTTGGTGGTTTCAACCCATTTGAAAAATATCAGTCAAAATTGATCATCTCCCCAAGTAGGGGTGAAAATAAAAAATATTTGAAACCACCACCCAGTTTAGTACGGTTGAGTATATGCCATTGCAATGCCTCAATCAGACTTGCCACAACATCCCGTCCACGAATCGCTGGAGGAGTCCACGAATCAATGCACTGGGAAATTCGGTCTGCCAATAGCGACACCTGCAAGTCTTTCATGCATGAAACACATGTATATACACATGTCATATGTCTGCACGGGTGAATCTAATTTGGTTTCAACCAATCCTAGTCCTCAAAGTTCCCCCCCTCAATCCTGCAATTTCTTCTGAGTGTGTCAAGGATCTTATTGTATGAAGTCCTCAATCGTTTTTTAATGCTTTTTATTTCAGTTTGAGTGCTTGTAAGGTTGCGACAATTTGTGGATAGGATAATGTCCCTGGATTCACAAAGTTGAAAATTCCAGTGGCTCGACGTTGTGCCAGGATTGGCAGAAGCGGCATCAAATCATCCAGAATTGTGACGGATGTCTCTACGCTGTCCACCTGCTGGAAGCGTGCCTGTCATTTTCAACACCGGAAAGCGAGAATGCTTTTGGATTTTTTTCAGCAGATGGAAGCCTCATGGTATTTGCCTTACTGGTCTTACTCTCAGTCCAAGCAAAGGGGAAAACTCTGTGAACACCCTGATGAAAACATGAACAAAAACTGTACAAAAAACCATCCGAGATGCCAATTTTCCCAAAAGGCCTCGCGCATCCAAATCAGAACTGAGAGGGTAGAGCACTCGGATCACCGTCGCATTGTTAAAGAAATTGGTCAACTCTTCCATCTTCTGCCTAAGAGCAGTGTACACGCCGGGTGAGCCACCATTTGGTGGGTCACTTTCGGAGAATTTCCGTTTTTTCTCTGAACTCACATAAAGAGCTCCGGTTCCCACCAAAATCACATGCAATCCACGCTCATAGCATGCAGCAGCCACTGAAAGTTGTCCAGTAATGTTGGCATCAACTGTTTCCACCGGGTGAGAATCACACCAAGTGATGTTTGGTCGTCCTCGTTCACCAGCTGCACAAATCACTCCAAGCTTTGGCTTTGCTTTATCTAGAAGCGCTTCTAAGCCAAGCCTGTCTTTCAATCTGATTCTTGTTGCATGAACTGAGTAGTTGGAGGATTCCAAGGAACGAAGAATGGCCGCACCCAGAAATCCACTTGGGCCCATAAGCACAAAATCAATCTCAGATCCCACTGTTGAGCATGCTGGCAAATCGTCACTCATGGCTCCAAGGACTGCAAATGCTTGGACAAGGATTCACTCAGTTGATCAAACCCTTCCAAGAATGTTCAGGATGCATCATAGCTTGCACATGTGCTCCTTCATTGGAAATCATTTAGATGATCTTCACTGCAAAATCTTCTAGATAGAGAATGCGCAAACACTTTGATTTGAATGATTTGAGTTTGTTGCTACCGCTGTTCCAGCTGCCAAACGATAAGCCATCATGTTGCATCAAGCGTTAAACATCTCATCTCGCCATTGAATGTGGTCGTCATCTTGAAATTTTGCAATTCTTCCGACATCATGGCTGATCCACAGTGACTCAATCAAATTCGCTGACGAAAAACGTCGAGTCTTTTGAACGTCAGCGCGATTCTCTGACTCTCTGGTCTAAAAGCTCGGGCTCCTTGCTCTTCCCTTTCCTTCAAAGACAATATGCGCTGCAGCGATATGTCCAAGTGCAAACCCGAAGAACGCCCGCCTCCTCCTTTACCGCGTCTTGGCCCGCCTGACCAAACATTGGCACTACAATTTCTGGTACTGTCCTTGCAAACAGCTCTCCACATCGTGTAAGCTGCGATATACGAAATGCCCTACTCACTGATGTATCTCTTATCAATAAACAAACATCATAGTATTTGACTACATTTATGCATATCATATGCATTGCGTGTAAGGTAGTACCCCTAGTACCATGTGTGCGACAAGTTTGTGATACCTCATTCGTTTGACACTCACCATCTTCAACCCTCCATTCTTGTAATCTTGCATCATCTAAATGATCCTGACCTATCATTCTATTTGAATCTATTATATGGGTGTTTCCAAAAATAGTGGTACCCCCAAAACACCCCAAAATGATCATTTTTAGTAGGAAAACCCCATGGTTGTTGGGTACCACCATTTTTGGAAACATCCATATAGATACATTCACCGTTCTTTCGTGCCACGATTCCACCGATGAATGATGAAGCTGCCCCCATGTTCATTGCACCTCCAGATGGTGCTGAGCCTTCCAGGTGCACCACATAAACATGTCATAGTTTTGCAAGCAAAGATTTTCAGAGGTTTGCTACAAATGCATAGGTGTTTCATGGTGTTTTACCAGTGGTTCCATTTTAAAAGGCAACCTCAAAACCACGGCAAACCACAAAAAGGTGACCTGCAAGGCGTTGCAACTCTGGGCTGATCTCCTGAAGCATACAATGGCAATCTTTACCAAAAAAAACCGTCAATTACTTAATCAAGCATCATGTCCTGTTTTGTGCGCTGCATCACTTCAATTATGCCCCTTGCTTTGGTAGCATCTTGACCTATCATCATGAAATGATATGAAATGGGTGAAGGTGTGTCTCATGGCCAACAGAATGAACGGGGAAGCACCTGTCATGAAGGTAATGGCAAATCCCTTCCTCAGTTTAAGCGCCAAATACATAAAGTCTTCCACTCAATAGGCCACGCAGCTCAAGTCTCACAATGTCTCACTATGTCTCACTGTAATCTTATCCGAATGACTAGCGGACTCACAACATCAAAAGACGTCAGGGTCTCCCCACGCGCCGGCACGGCCAGTGCGTCCAATGCGGTGGACGTAGTCCTCTGACACTGTGGAATCCATTCGAAAAAACTCTAAAGTTGATCAAAGTTTTCACTCACACCTGGGGTGAATCATACGGATACCTCGCCTCAAAACGACCTCAAATCATTTAGATATTCTATCCGTCCATCCCTTGAAATCCCTTGGAAGGTAATGACTTGTGACATCTTCCCCCGGGAAATATCTTTCCGAAAACCCATCCTCACCTCCGTGTTGTTGGCTGGATCAAAGTTAATGACCAGTCCCTGAAGCTGGAGATTCTGGATGTTTTCCATATCAAGCTGGATGTTTTAGGTGGACGGACATTCCCAGTACTTCGAGTTGGAACCCAAAGTTTCCCAAGCTTGAAAAACTCAGGGGAGGAAAAAATGAGCAACTGTAAGTCATCATCCAAATTTCCCGTTCGAAACTTGGATGTATCAATATACTAGTATGTACATATGCATGCATGGATCGATGGATGCATACAATGCTATGCAAGGTAGTCTGGAACGGAACAAAGGGAATACAATCAAATGCCACTTGCTTTTGCCTCCACTGTATCACTGTATATAAACATATATTTGTACTTCGTTTAGATAATAAGCAACTATTTAGACATGTAATAACACATTATATATAGTCAATGCGTGGTAGCGCGGTAAATATAGGATATTGCAAGATTGCTTCTTGCTCATACATACAAAATCATACAAGTACCCCGCCCTGTACAAGTACAACAATATTGAAAAAGTACTAAACCTAGCCAATTCGGGCACTGCTCGAAAGGGGTTCGGCAGCTCAGTCATTCAGTCAAAGATTTTTTCGGGAACCGAGGCCCAAACAACACCCTTGATGTCCAATCCGCGCGCAGCAACATCAGTTGCAATTAGAACCTCCAGGTTGCAACCAGTCAATTTTCGAATTCATCAAAGTTGGCACTCCTGCTTTTTTCGCTGCCTTGAAGCGTCCACTCTTGAGTCCGTTGAGGGCCTCTTCACGTTGTCTCTGGTCCTGTTGGTTCAATTGCGGAATGGTGAATTCATCATCTGTCTCCAATCCTTGGACCTGTCCTTGTCACCGTGAATGGATGTACAAGGAAGACCTGGCTTGTCTCATCTTGTTGCAATCATGTGCAATCCATCTGCAAGCATCTGCGGTATGTATTGTAATTATTCCCAACAGTCTCATG
This sequence comes from Breviolum minutum Mf 1.05b.01, assembly GCA_000507305.1. Lineage (NCBI taxonomy): Eukaryota > Dinophyceae > Suessiales > Symbiodiniaceae > Breviolum > Breviolum minutum. The sequence continues at coordinate 8,724 of DF246251.1, forward strand.
GCCTTGTCGATACAACTCATTAGAGAGGCTCTCGCACATTCTCTTCGTGTTGCAGAAAACAAGGGCCTTGCAGGGTTGGGCAGGACTGACCAAAAATTGAACAAATATGAAAGACAAAGGATAAACGTGCCACACAGTAAGAAAGTCAGAAACATGATGCAAAACAGCCAACTCAAACTTTTCCAACAATACGCCTTGCCGCTAGCTGATTGCGAGGTAAGCCCAGCCTCGCGGCTGCCATGATGTTTGATGACTTGCTTGGAAGTTTCACCATGCCTCCCGCAGCGTAGAGACTATCTCCCGGCTCTTGTTGAAGGCATCCATCACTTTCACAATTTGAGTGATGTCCTGAACTTCAAGCACAACAAAGACTAGCTGACCAGCTCAATTTACAACAGTCAGGTCATTGCTGTTGCTGTCCTGGTTGCCTTTCAATTCCTCTCGATTTCCAATCATGACCTTGTAGGGCCTGTCATAAAACACTTCCCAAGGGCTTTGACTTGGCCTTGTTAATTGGCACAGTATTGTAGAAAAACAAGCGAAACACATTAAAAAGCCATGCCTGCTGAGGATCTCATTGGCAAGTTTCCTCACCTTCAGAGCTGTCAAACTGCAAATGCATATTATTGCAGGGTTGGAGATGATTTGGCCCTGAATCAAAGCTAAACTCTGGAAACCAATATTTTGGATTATTTTGGTCGATAGGATGTCGATAGGTACCATCTGTGGCTTTGTTTCCCAAAAATGTATTGGGGGACAAAGTGACAAATCGCAAGCTTGTCTTGGCGTCTCTGCCAGGTGTCATGTGAAAAAAAAACCGGGGTGCACCTCCTTTGGCCACGTTGCCGTGAAGAAGAGCGTGTGGCGCTTCCGTGGAAGCTGGCCCATTCATGGAATCACAATTGGTATCAATCGGCCATGATGGTCATGATGATCAGTTGGAGTAAATAAGTAAAGCTTTACCAGCAATGAACACTATCCGATATCCGACACCTTGGCAAGGATCTTGCGAATTTGTGGTTCAAAACCCATATCCAACATGCGGTCAGCCTGCCGTTGCAAGCCAAACAAAGGCAAGGGGGATCACCACTCAGCACTGCGATTCCGTCAACGTTTCGCCAAAAAACCTCATCGAGAACCAGCTTCAAGACTCCATCCAAACGAACCTCAGAGATTTCAGTCTCGGGCTTGGAAGTCGGTTTCTGAGATGATTTTCGGTTGGCTTTAGTCTGAGGTTAGCACCTGTCCACTTTCAAGAAAGTCGTTCAAGCGACCAGGACAAGCGACAATGGTACTCAGCACTCAGCATCTTTTGCGAGCATCTGATGGTAATTCATTGGGTAACCCGCAACATGAAGACCACTTGCGTCAAATATATATCCTTTTTAAATACAGTGGAGTGTACTGAATACTGCAATCATATTATAAACTCAACATTACCCAACGTGAATGCTGCTGCTAAGGCAGTTGCTGACAACCTTGTCTGTAACGTGCCATTTGATCACCTTTGGGTGCTCCGCCATACCTAAGGGCTGCACGAGTTCAGTTGTGGATCTTCAAAGTGCAGGAAGATGTGGGGTCCGTAGCTGATACCAAAAAAACACACCGGGAACTTCATTTAAAAAAAACCGCTGAACAAAAGTTACTGCTTCCCAAAAACGGAAAGCAGTAGTCTTCCAAGGCCCTGGCATAGCAACACACCGGAAACCAAGGCACTTGCCAAAGCGTTGTGCCTTTCCAGCATTTTGTGAATCAAAGCTCCTAAGTCTACACTTTCATACATTCTCTACATCTGTAGATATCTAATTATGTTAACTACACCTGTAAATAACAAAACGATGGAAATTCATTTGGAGAGAAACCACCAAAAACGGCAACAAAAAGCATCCATCGGTCATTAAGCACAAGTTCTATTTGGCTCCGCCTCCGCCTCGGTTTGTTGTGCCAGTTCCCGCCTTGGCGGTCCCACAAAATGTCTCAATAGGTGCCACCTGAAACCTCCCTGTCTCAGCTTTTCTCGGTGGTAGAGACATGGGATGTTTTCATTGACATTCTGTATCATTCTGTCATACTCATCTCCACAGCCAGAAGGCGAAGAAAATCGAAGATATTTACCCGTGGCTCTGGACGTGGGGGACATTACCAGTGCACCAGGCCCATCGCGTTCTGGTCGATGGTTCTGAGCAAAATCCAGGCAGCCAGTACGCAGCAAAACTTGATGATTGCAGTGAGCAAAAGTGTTGCAGGCTTGTCAAATTCACGGCATGTTGCGACTTGAGCGATGCGGTCTAGCTGTTTACATCGTGCTTTATATCGTTTTGTCATGTCATTATGGTTTACAGCTCTGTTTTTTTTTGTGGCTCCTCATCCACCATCTGGGCAAATGCTGGCAGTAAAAATGCCTTGGCTAGCAAATCTCCAGAAGCATCCTCTAACAAAATCTTTGGCAAATCTCTTGGTATTCCAGCCAGCGTTTTTCCACTGCCAGTCGCCGCGATACCTCAACACTGGCATTTTTTCGGCATGTGAAGCCATGGTGTTTCTGGGCTGAGTGTCGGTGGCCTATGATGTCCTTCCCACGCAAACCCAGCGGCCAAGTATAGGCCTTTGGGAACATCATAGCGAGGCAAACCAGGAACCCATCTGTTCAATATGTCACAAAAGCAAGGAGTGTGTTGTCTTCTGCTAGCAAGAGTTTGTTTGCTCATCACACACACTTCTGCATTTTCTACCTTTTTAAACTTCAACATCTTTCAAACTATGACACAAAATGGTGACGTGTTCAAGCGTTTAAGGATCTAAACACACCTCTCAATCATTGAATATACTGGCC
>DF246252.1:0-10993 GCA_000507305.1 Breviolum minutum Mf 1.05b.01
ATGTATGTCTGTCTGTCTGTCTGTATGCATGTATGTATGTATGTATGTATGTTTGTTTGTTTGCATGTATGCATGTATGAATATATGTATGTACTTTCTGAAAACGTTTTGAATTAGGATATTTGCAAACCTTCTGGGTGTACTGTTGATGGAAGAAATCCTGCACCGGGGCGGGCATATGGGACAATACGTTGTGACATGTGCCCCCGCACCCCCTTTTCAATGTTGTCTTCTCAAGCCCTGTGCGCCGGTGCAGGATTTGAGTCATTCAACTTCTTTGCTTTGGTGACAAATTTTTCCTACCAGTGTTAAATGGGGAGCACGAGGGTCAAGACTCCAAGTGTGTTTGGTGGTGCAGGATTTTTTCCATCAACCGTAGATGTACATACATGTACTAGTCAAAAGCTAAAAGATGCCAAAAGCATGTTTGCAAGTCTGCAGATGTAAGGAGTTTTTGTATCGCCTGGAATGACTTTGTGTTTCCAGTTGTAAAACTGTTGGATGCTTGGAGGTTTGGAGATGCACTACATCGTGTTTTCCCAGAAGTTCAACAACTGGAGGACTGGGCTAAGAATCTATTGGGAGAGCTGGCACAGAAAGCCTTGCAGGCAGGGGATTGTTGGTGTACTATTGCTGTGTTGCTAGATTCAAACGATTCGGAAGATCATAATTGTATGGAAATTATATACTTGACATATGAGATAATTGAATTTGTGAACAGTTCCGAATGGACATGATGATCACTACGAGATGATGGCCACAAGACAGGAGCATGTCACACTCCTCTCGATGGAACACTTTGCACACAAGCCACATGAACCCACGCCAGGTGGAGGACGTAAGCAGTCGAAATGTTTTCCCTGGTGCACAAGTGCGAGTTCATAGCTTGCAAAGTGCTCTTGGAGCAAAATTGAATGGCTGTGAGGGTGTGGTAGAGAGTTGGAATGCTGCCACTTGCCGGTGGCAAGTGCGCATCAGTGATGTGGGAGTGAAAGCGATTCGTGACGAGAACTTGGAGCCTTTAAATCCAGGAGTCAAAGGCTCTGGCAATGAGCATGGAACCTCAGACACCATCGCCATCTACAGACTTCTGTGCCAGGATGGTGTGACAGCAGTGCATGAAGCAGATTTCCAAGCAGTGGTGCAACGTTTGCTTCCTCAAAGCCAGGAGCAAATGAAGAAGCTCTTGTCTAACTGCCTTTGCCCAGCAGCTCTTTTCGTTTCTTTGGTGATATGTACACGATATGATCATGATATGATATATTTGTATGAAAATATGTTCAATGCGCATCAAGCACATAGGGCAAAATAGTTGTAGTTCTAGTTGTAGTTGTAGTTGTAGTAATTAGTAGGAGGAGGAGGAGGATGAGTAGGAGGTGTATGAGGAGTAGGAGGTAGGAGGAGTAGGAGTAGGAGGAGTAGGAGGAGTAGGAGGAGGAGGAGTAGGAGTAGGAGGAGTAGGAGGAGTAGGAGGAGGAGGAGTAGGAGGAGTAGGAGGAGTAGGAGGAGTAGGAGGAGTAGGAGGAGTAGGAGCATAAGAGTCAGAAGTAGAGGAATCACACAAGCAGCTTGCGAGTAGAAGAGGAAGTAGAAGAAGAGGTAGAAAAAGTAGTTTGAGGACAACCTGGTCCCGCTAGGTGCTGGCTAGTGTCAAGGTGCTGAGCAGAAGTGCTGATGTCAGATTTCAAGGTAGTATTTGTATGTATTTGTTGGGTGTACTCTTCTTGTGTCATTCATACATCATACTGTCTGGGATTCTTTCGACCTTACAATCCTGTGAAAACATATAGAAATAAGATGCTTCGTTCACCTCGATCGGTTCCGCTTGTGAAAGCCAAGGTGGTTGCTCCCCAAATGCCCTGACGGCAAGGTGGACGTTCCAGAGGCTTTGGCTCAGTTGGAGCGCGGCTTTGATCAAACAATGCAAGGCGGAAATGTGCCTCTCGCAGGGGTCACCAAAACTCCGGCGGTGCCCAAGTTGATGCCGACTTTGAACCCAGGGCCACCTTTGATGGGCTCCAAGCTGAGGCATCCACCAAGTCCATCACGTGTGCATTCAAATCGGCCCGTTCCGTCAGGAGGACATCATGCCAAAGGTGAAGCAGTGCTGCTGAGATTGTCGCAGCATTTGCTTGGAAAGCCACGGTCTCCTGGGCCTGGCGTAGATGTTTTTCGACTCTTTGCACGCAATCCTGATGTAGTGACATTGGAGGAGGTGATGGAAGCAGCCAGTGTTTTACCTCTTGGAATCTCCCGTGCAGAAGTGCAATCTGTTTTTGCCCATGTCAGGGGATGTGGCACTGGCACCTTGCCTTTGTCGCAGCTGACTGCTGCTGCGGAAGCAGCACGTAATGCTGGAGTGCCACTGGAAGCAGCAGGGCAAATCGATGCAAAGCGTTTAGCTCCTGCCTTGCAGCGTTTGGGCACCAAAGCATCGCAGCAGGAATTCAGGGTGGCATTGATGCAGGCTGAGCCTTACATGACGCACAATCAGATGGAATGGTTGTCTGAGCTCACAGATAAGGATTGCGAGGGGCGTCTTTTACCTCCAAGTCTTCTTCCCCGGCTAGGCATCCCTGGTGCTGTCCGGACAGAGCCACTGTCGTGGAACACCGTCCCACCCAGACCAATTGCAGCTAAAGGCGCGCATTCAGTGGCGCATAGCTTGCCACAGGTTCTGGTGATTGCTTGTTTGATGTATCGAATCCGGCAGAGGCTTTTTGTTGGCAGCCAACTGACGCTTGGCTCCCTCCTGGGCTTGTTCGATATTGCTGATGGGTCCAATCGCCAACAGGCTGAGTCAGCAGTCATCAATCGTGATTTGCTGGGCAGTTTGCTAGGGCACCTGAAACTTTCCATCTCGGTGTCAGAAGCAGACGAATTGCTTGCAGCAATAGCAGCAACTGCTGGAAAACGCTCAGGTGATTCTGGGTGTGTTCAAGTTTCGATGCTCTATGACATGGTGGACCGAGCTGGTCAACCAGAGATGGAGACAATGGTTTTGGAGCTGCGGGAGGCGGTAAGACAGCGTCTTTGGAGCAAAGCTTCTTGCTTCACATCTGTGGCCGGTTCAGCTGAACTGCTTTTAGAGACAGACTTTAGGCGAGCTTTGAAAGCGGCAATGGCTGAGTCTTGGGCCATTCCAGGATCACTTCCTGAAGATGATGAGGATCGAGTGGTATTGCTGGCAGAAAAAGATGCAGAAGGAAGAGTCCTTTGGCGCAACTTTGTTCAAGCCTTCTGTGGAGGAATTGAGTTGGATCAAATGAGTGAAATCACGGAAGAACCTCCAGCGAGCCCAAGCAAACCTATGGGGCGCACACCTGGTGCTCTGAATGTTGGCACCGCCAGTGTCAATGGAGTTAATCCAGGTATCTCTCAGCAAAGCTGGCGCTCGCAGAAGGCAGCTCAAAAGATGGAAGGTTCTTCGACGGTATCCAACAAAGGTCATGCAGATCCACCCTTGTCTCCACAGAGTGGTCAGCGTGGCTTTTGCTGCTTCCGGCGGCGTAGATAGAATTCGGCCTCAACCAGAGCTGTCGACGGGAGAGTGTTTTCAGATGGAAGCCCCAAGATTATTTTTTCTCAACTTTCCATAACTTTACCACACTTTACAGTACCTCATTCTTACAAAGTTCTCAACTTTGAGGCGACATGTACGGTAACATCGATGCAACATTCCTTAGACTTGTACTCTGAGATACTACCGACATGTACTGAGAGCAGATGGGAAGTAACAAGCAAGCTCATCCACTGTTCATTCCCGAAGGAAAGCGTGCCAATCCTGCGATATCAACTGTCACACATCTTTCCATGCAAGTCCATCAGTTTAGTTCTGCTCATGAATTCGGCCCCGCAGGCCACATACACACAAAAGCCAATTCACACTACTTGTACTTCCATTCTCTCACAGCACTGGTTCTTAGGCTTGTTTCACCTGTTTGTTTCACTGTCAACTTCAGTTGGCTTCGGCCGGCTCAAAGCAGTTTGTCCCACGTATTGGTCGGTTGTCGCAATTGCGCCAATAAAAGGGGTGTAGGCATGGGAAGGAACAACCTCTGGGCCTTGGAAATGCGACGTGATGCAATGTGGCGTAAATATATCACAGTGGCCTGTGTGTGAGCCAGCACATATATACGTGTAGCATGACCCACTCTTCCATTTAACAAAATGCAGAGAAGACGACATTGAATCGAAGCGACTGGAAGATATTGTGACTTTGCTTCCAGGGCACCGGGGATCCATCCCTCGCTGAAATGCCAGAGGCTCGCCGGAGTGTGTTGTTGGTAGATTGATGGAGATCGTGGGTGCTGGCTTTCCGCACTTTTGCAAAGCAACCACAAATCCAATATATTTCGCTGGACGTGTAGTTGGAACTTGACTCCACCCCATCCTACCCGATGTGTTGCGTAGCATCAATACATGCAACTTCAAAGATCTTCACAGAACTCAAGATTACACAACATGGTCTTTCGTGATATTGTCCTGCCTGGGCTGCCTCATACGCGACTTTGGTTCTAAGCTGCTCAAGAAAAAACAAAGGCAAAGCGCATACATAGTTCCAACACCACTGTATCACGGTCCTCAAGTCTGGATCTTGGGGCATTTTTCTCATTTCTGGATGAATGTCCGGGAAGTTTTCTCAAATGCATTCAAATGTTGTGCTCGCTCAGTTGTCGATTTCAGCCTCAAATGGTTCGAACAGTTCAGTGCAAGCGTCCAACGGCCCTCATTTGGTGCATAAGTGCTTGTTTTATGCTTAGGTCTTTCAACCGTTTGACAGCCATGGCAGTTCCCAAGTTCACTTACCTGGATATCAAAGGCTTTGGAGAAGCCATTCGACTGACACTCTACGTTGGCAAAGTGGAATTTGAGGACAACCGAGTCAGCTATGCTCAGGTCAGGGAAATGGGGAGAGACGGCAGGTTGCCCTACGGCCAGGTGCCCATTTTGGAGCTGGATGGCGAGACTTATGCTCAAAGTGGAGCAATCATGCGGTGGGCCGGGCGGAAAAGTGGATTGTACCCAGAGGATGAAAAGTTGCAATTACGCTGTGATGCCATCGAAGATGCTCTGACAGATATCAAGAAACTTCTTCCCTCAATATGGTATGGCTCAATCTTGGGCCGGAATCCGACAACCAAAGAACCTTTGGTGCCAATTTCCGATGATACGAAGGAAGAAGTGCTCAAAGGCTTAAATGAAATTGCTCTTCCTTATCGCTTCGGCCAGTTGGAGCGTGCCTTAGAAAAATCCGGGGGCCCTTACTTTTGCGGCGAGCAAATAATGATTTGCGACCTCAGTTTTTATGCATCTTTGCTGCATTTGTGGTCTTTTTGGTTCTCGTAACATATAATATAATATAATATAATATAATACAATATAATATAATATAATATAATATGTAATAATNTACAATATAATATAATATAATATAATATGATATAATATAATATAATATAATATGATATAATATAATATAATATAATATAATATGATATAATATAATATAATATATACATATATATAATCATTCAATTGGCAGTTTGTACCACTCTTATGTATACAGATACCTGGAACCCTAAACAACAATTTCTTCATGGATGCTTGGTGAAACAACCATTTTTCTAATCAAGATTTGGAATCATCCAACTGAAACAACCATTAAAATGTGGATGTTTAGGGTACCAGGCATATATAATACTCTATATATATGATAATATATTATACAGCAGGTGCAGTGTAATTTAATATACGTGCAATGAGCTTCTTGAACTGTTTCAATGTTTAGGTGACCCACTAGGTTTATTTTTGACTTCTGTGCTAAGATCTTAGTCATTCGCTTTTAGACCTTTAGGATTTATTTGCCGATAATTTGGGATCAAAGATGTGATGATCAAAGTTGCTGAAGTTATAGGTACATTCAACGAATTCAGTATATGATTCTGGATCCATTCAGACTGTTCCTTTCATTTTGATCTGATCTTTGAGCAAAACCCCTTTGGGGCGAGAAATTAGGCCTCCGGCGAGAATTCTGCATTCATCCTGAAATTCTAAACCCATCTGGCATCAAATTATAGCCGAGGAGGCTTAGGTATAGACATAGCGCCTGGTAAGGGATAGGGGATTAAAGGATCCCTACCGGAAACAACAGGAGTGACCAATGATTCCCTGTTCATAATGCTGGCGCTGGCCCTGGCAGTGAACAGCATGGCTGTTTAATAGGCTTACTACTCTCCAATCTTTTGCCAGCGTCAGGCATTGTAAGGAAATTGGAGGCCGTTTCCGACAAATCCAAAATTGACAAGATAATCATATTTCAAATATCAATAGTTATGTGATTTGAATTTTGGAGTGTGGATTTTCGATTGGTGCACAGTAAGGTTAGTTTCTCTTTTTCTTCACATGGCAGCCTCAGAGGGACCGTTTGAATTTTGGATTTTGAGTTTCCATTGCAAAGCTTGAGGTTCTCGGCCTGGGATTTCTGACTGAAGGCTATGCCTATGGCGTGAAAGCGAGTGTGATGGATGCCTGTCCGTTATTGAAGGCTTTGGTGGAGAGGGTGGGCAATCACCCCAGAGTAAAGGAATGGAACGATGCGCATCCCGGAGTTGCTTAGCTGGCTGAATCTGTGAGGATCAGTGTCCTGAACAGTTTCCCGACCATCGCTCCAACTGGTCATTCGTTATTGCTTGTGTGATGTTTAATCCAGCGACCCCAACTTTGTTCTGCAGAAAAAAAAGATGCGCCGGAGGTGCAAAGACGTATATAGAGGTGTATGATGATTCATTGTCACATTGTTCTAGTGCTATGTTACATAGTTCAGTTCATTAGGGCAGAATGCGACTACAGCGATCGTATCGCTTGCTATCTTAGCGGCAAGAAGAGGTCTTTCATGGTCTTTCTACTCCGTGTTTTTTTTAAAAAAAATTATCCACCTTTCATCCTCCCTGAAGGACTCACTAGTCACGGGGAAGTGCATGTTTGTTGCAGGAGGGAGCTGAGCAAGCTTCTCAAGATCCAGCCGACATGGAGGCATCAACATGAACATGTTACTTTTAAATGATGCCAGGACACATTTAAACTGCCGAAAAGAGCTACCCAGTCAAGAAACACGATGTTCTCAAAAGAAAGGGTTCTGTCCAAAACAACGGGCTTTTTTCAGAGAACCCTTGTTTTACCGCTTTCAACTGGAAGAATCTATGGGTTTCACAAAAACTATGTGAAAAGACGATGTTTCTATTTGGCGAATCGTATAGAAAGATGAAGGAATGAAAGATATAGAAAGAATCTGCGACGACTGTTTGATTTGTGAATTCGGTAAAGTTTCCGGTGCATCTTGGAGTCTTGGAGCATTTGGAGCCTGGACATGCTTTTGCTGAAGTATGCTTGACTGTGATTTGGCGATTGGTTAGACTTGTAAGAAGGTGATCCTTATGATCAATGATGTGTGTACATTCTTGTGCATCCTTCTGCCTCCCAAATTTGGAAATGACAGGTGCCAGTGTTGGATAACCAACCCAGATGATTGAAACAAGGAAGCGTCAAACAAACAGACTCTCCGAGTCTCTTTGACATGTTACCATTCAACACCATTTCATAATTGTAAAGGGAATAGATTTCTAGAAGCTGAGTTTCTGCCGACTCTGTGGAAACTGTGGTAGCTTCCGCAGGTGTTGGAGTCGTTCTATTAAAATCTGGATGACTAGGTACGCTCAGAGTGTTTGCATGAAGGAGAGTTGTCCCCTCAGCTGAGTGCCGGGTCCTCAACACACTGCTGTTTTGCGATTCTGCAGATGTTTGCGAACCTGCGTCGGGATAACCGCAAACGCCATAAGACTATGAATATTAATACTATTATATAATGAGTGTCTTTTCATCACTCTGTTTTAGAAACTTTGGATGGATCAAACGCAGCGGGAACATCACAAACAAGTTTCTGACAGGATCATCATCAAACACGCTTTTTCAGGATAAACAGCGTTGTCTATGTACTTCTGGTGGTTCTTGTAGTATCCTAGTCTGCTTTGTCCCATGGTAAGCTTTTTCAGGATATGAGCACTCTGTCGGGATCAAAAAGAATTGACTATTCATGCCTATTCCCGGTCCCATAATCCCTTTTTGGTCTCTCCAGGATTTACTGGTCGTTGTGGCAGGATTTCTTTCTGATACCGTTTCTTTTTCTAATCATGTTACCATGTTTGATCCAAAAAGCTACCACTGACCATTTTTCTTGAGTTACATAAAGTGAAGATTCTGAGAATCAGAGCGTTATAGCGTGACTCACGAGAACTCGTCGAGACAAAGAGATTCGCGTGACCTTTGCAAGGCGGCGGTGGAAGATCCTGCGTTTTCTGCTGCCAGAGCCACAGAGCTTTCTGGACAATCCGAATGTGTTGCTAGTGTGGGCAGCTTGTTGAAAGAGTATCGTTGCACCATGTTGCACGTATTCTCAACATGCGATTCGTGATGATTCGTACTCTTTGTGGGGCAATCTTCGGTTACGCGGCCAAACCCCAAAGCACAGACTTCAGGCAGAGGAGCATTCAATGGCTGATCCTAGCAGCGCAGTGTCATCCTCGATGCTTTCAACTGTCCCTGAGTCCATGGCATCCACCAAAACACGAGCATAAAGTGAGATTTGTGGGAGGGTATTGAAGCTCCACATTCGAAGTAAATCAAGTGGCTTGTGGTTGAGAAACATTCATTGTATGACACGTTTTAGTTTAAAAGTTCAAAAAGGATAGGTCTCACAGGGAGACCATTGTGGGCAATTCCCTTGTGCTTTGCAATCATATGGACTCTCATCTTGCTTCTAGTTGTTTCTTCCAGAGTCAGCCAGACGGAATGATGTTCAGCCTACACTTCCGACTTGAGGTAGTGCCGTTGGATGTGGCTCCAACAGTTTCTGAGGCAGAACTGATGATGGTGGCGTTACCCGTCCTAGTAGCATTAGGAGCAGCATACTCTTGGTGTTTGACAGGTCGATGCGTCAGTAACCCAAGAAGTAGAAATTCCCCCAGAAGAAAGCTCATTGGCTAGAACCTCAGAGTTGTTGGAGGAGGTATTTAATCCTTTTGGATCTCTTTGAAACATCTTAGATCTTGTTTATACAATGAAAATATAAGATAATATAGAATATATTTTGAATTTCAATAGAATGGTATTTAACATCATATTACTAGATTACACTCTCATGTAGTTTTTCTTGCCAATTTCACACTTTTGGCACTTAAGGGTGTGCCCAGACCTTTGCCAAGGTCCCAGTGACTTTGCCACCTCCGAAGAGACAAGCTCAAGAGAAGCAAGGCAAACACAAAGCTGTTTGTCATCAACGTCATACGTTTGATGGGAAAAGATCCTGTAGCAGTTTTGATGGTAGTTGAAAGGAAGCAACTATTCGTAGATCTTAGAATATTGGCTGATAATAGCCTGCCGGGGATTTTGTCCGTGGACAGTCGGAGGATTAGCGTGCTATGAGGTGGTGCAGTGTTTGTTGGGATTTTGACCTGCTGATGAACATGTGGAGGATTGTTTCAAGATGCATAGACATGCACGAACGCCTCACGGTTCCAGTAGCATTGCAGGATACATCCAATTCTGCCTGAGAACAGGTTTGCTCTAGTTCACAGAATGTATTGTGTGGAGATACCACCTGATGTACTCGAAGCTTGTTGGTCACCTATATAAAGTCCTCTGAAGCCGGTATTGTTTTGAGGGATATTGAGGGTCAGTCCAGACATGTAATTCTTCGTATATGTGAAACAACGCACAGGTGGCAGCGTGGTGCCGGTGAACGTTATTCCTCCACAGGCAACGGCTTTGGAACCTCTTGGCACCTTTACATTGGTGCTGCTGATGCTGATGCTGATGCTGCTGATGATGATGATGATGATGATGATGATGATGATGATGATGGTGATGGTGATGGTGATGAGGATGAGGATGAGGATGATGAGGATGATGAGGACAACCATGGTCACGCAAGCAGGTGCAAGTGAAAGAAGAAGACGAGCATATCGAGGTCGATTCGAACAAAGTCTCTGCAAAGCAGGCAGCCAGGGTAGTAATTGTATAAAGTATAAAGGAAATCATAGAAATAGAAGGGAAGACGTATGGAAGATGCGTGGAGCATGCAATAATAATTGCAATAGTTAACTGCTTGACTTTTGAACATAGCACAGCATAGTGGAATGTAAGTAGTGTATATATCGCGCTTGAGGTCGGACTCATGCCTTTCCCGATGACTCAAAGACAAGACATGCCAATGTTTTGCTGCAACAAATTGCCCTTGCCTTTGATATGAAACAGCTGTACCAAACAGCCAGGGCAGAGAGCTGCGGGCATCGCTTCAAGAGGCATAGCCTGGCCCTGTGATTTGTTGATTTTTTTGAAGATCCCGGAGTTGAAACATGAATTCCCGACCATGTATTTTCTTTCACGCTTAGGCGATGCGAAGATTTGGAGTGTGATCAAATGATTCCAAATGATTCCAAATGTATCCAAATGTGCCATGTGTGCCTATGTGCTTTGCTCAATCCGGGAGGACAATGCAATGTCATTCTTCGGTCTTTGTGCAGCTTGTTGCACTCCAGAGGCAAAGAAAATGCAGGAGAATGGAACATGCTGTAATCTTCAATACGCTTCACATGTTTTGAGATTGCATGACGTCTGTTAAAGAAAGGGCAGCTTATCGTGACATACAACATGTTCCGGAAAAACTCAGCATGTTTTTTTTTGTAGTTTTTCCTCATGCACAGTCTTGATTTGCTGTTCGCCCTTCAGCATGACTCACTGGGAGTGGCAAATGGTCTCCTGCTGGGTGACAAAAGCGTTGAATTCAATTTGTCTGATTCTATCGACAGGCAGCAGCATGCCGCTTTGTTGACCTGCTTTCACTCCACATGAATGGTGTCCTATCCTTGGAACAGGCGTGGTGATAGTCATAGCACTGGGTAGATAAAAGTATGTGACTATCAGATGATCGTAAAAC
>DF246253.1:0-11537 GCA_000507305.1 Breviolum minutum Mf 1.05b.01
GACGTGGTTGGATGGCCCTCTCCTGGCCATGCTTGGACGATGCAACAGTTTCTTGGCGGCACATTGGACTTTGGTATGTGCCATGTGTTTTTTTTTCAGAGTTCTTGCTTGTTTGCATGGGCAACTAAGGATTGCAACAAAAAATCTACAGGTAGCTTTCTTTGCGTTCTTTGCGGGGCACCAGCGAAGGACATGTTTGGCAATCCGCATGGTACTTTTGGGATTCCTAGTCCACTTTTTCGGGTGTCTTTCGCAGTGTCCACCGCGAAGTCTCCTTTCACGTTCATGCCATTGAAGCCCCATGGCGCTTTGGCAACGTGGTCCAGTAAAGAAGCTGGCAACTCAAAGCGACGGATGATTTTCATTCTTGGAAAGCCTTTCGGGAAAAAACACTGCCAGAAGGTCCCGAAGTCCTTGCTTGATCACGTGCGCCCAAAGGCTCAGGTAGTACATCATTCTTTGCTAACTATGAATGCAATCCCACCTGCACCAGCTTCTTCCCTTAGTTGGAGGCACGGACTTCTGGTCGCAAAGATTGCGGTTGCACAGGCAACAAGGAAACATGAACACATGCGAAGCATCAAGACTCCTGAAAAGGAGGCTCCAAGTTTTTCAAGTCGAACGTCCATGATGATCATTGGTGGAGCCGCCCGGCTCTTGCAAGCGGACGCATACTTTTGGAGGTTGGCGCAGATGTGTGGCGCAGAAAGTACCTCTATTTTACCGTGGAGGAGCTTCTGAAGCACGGCACTCCATTGGCCTTGCCGCTTAGACAATGCCAATCTAGTGGTTCCTGGGGGTTGCCACCGGGGCCAAGAACCCGTGGGTAAAGGAGAGGTTTGTCTTTATCAGCTGCCACCTGCTAGCCTTCCGCCCTAGCAATCTCCACTTTTCAAAGGGCAACGGATCGGTCGGGGAAAAACCAAGTAGTTTTCCTTTTGCGTTGTCTTGAGTCCAGATCCAGGAGCAGATCCAGGATTCCAAAATCGTTCCGTTTTGGGCTGTTTTTTTTGCTACTGAATCTCAAATGGTGCCCCAAAAGTGCCTTCAAGAATCGGTTCCAATAATTTCAAGTCTAAGGCTCGCTTGCATTGAAGGGACCCTGTTCGCCGCCACGGATGGGCTGAGCAACCTGGTGTTGGTTGGGCACAGCTTCGGGATCAGTGCCGCTTGTCATTTGAGCAGATGGGGTTTGGGGGGAGGCGCGAGGAGCTGGGGTGGCATCGGAGAAAGGCTGTTTGGTTTGGATGGGGTGAGGGCTCCTCGAGAGTTTGGAAAAGGGGCAAGGCAAGCCCCTTAAGGGCTGTTGGCCAACCTTGCCTGGCTCCGCTTGTTTGCACTTTGGGCACATGCTTGCTTTCCCCAATCCCCCCCCCACCCAAAGACCCAACACCTTCCCCCTCCTTGCGTGAGCAAGATGTGAGTGCGTTGTGTGACGTCGTGCGAAGTTCGAAAATGCGAAAGTGATCCAAAAATGCTTACGTGCACAAGTGAGCTACAGTACTTCATGATTGCAGAACCAAGACAAACTAACAACATTGTGCCAAATAAATGACATCAAGGGAACAATGCTTAAACATGATCACTTGACACTTTGTGCATTTCATGAACGGCATCCCAAGGTAGCACACCAACTCTCCAGCCACTTGGAGAGGCAGGGTGTGCGAGTCTTTGGCATTGTGGCACTGGACCTTCGTCACACAAGCACCTCCGTCCCGCCTGTGCCAACGTCATTGGCCGACTTTGCATCTCGCTTGGACTTCCAGAGTTCATGGGGCCCCCCCACTGTTGGCATGTTCACCCTTACGGACCCCTATGGGCCAATTACAGTGCCGCAGTAAAACATGCAAACATCAGCGGAACACCAGTTTTAACTGGTTTGGATCACTTGGCAGCAGGATTTCACATGTCTTCACCTGATATCACATGGCTTACTAATATGTCATGTAATATAATAATAATAATGTTTATATATGTTTTCATTGTCTTCCATTTCAAGTGATGGGTTTCTATAATTTTCTTATTTTTCATATTTGCAACGTGTCTTCAGAGCTCGTGTTCTCAACCTGTCATTTTCGCGAACTCACCGAATCCATGCAGGCCATTGGGGTTGGTATATCAAGTAATCTAAGGGAAATCCACATGGTTAGTGGTTGAACTTCGTGATTTTTTCATGTCGAGGCCATGGCCAGATCACATTTTCACTTGACGGTATCCACCCTGGACCTCAGCACGGGGCCGAGCGCCTGCCCGGAAGCTTGCTTTGGCCGCCGAGCGAAGTGCCACAGCCAGTTGGTTGCCAACTAAGAGTCACTCGGTTGTCGCCCGTTTTTCCCAAAGTTTTTGGAACAGTCCGGTGTGGAGCTGGGTTCGAGGTAAGGTTCTGAAGGTAAGGATGCAAGTTTCTTTGTGAAGTTTGCCAGGTCTCGTCTCAGCTGTTGTCAATGACATGGATCACTTTGACGTGGGCAACACCGGGTCTTGGGACATCGCTACAATCATCAAGTGTGGTGTCTGCCTTGGGGTCTATAGATCCTTGACTTGTTAACTGTTTGAAGTTTTTTCAATATTTTAAAGATATGTTTAAAGCCTTGGAGGTCCAGACATGTCTAGACAATATTATCCTTCCGAGTCCCGTGTCACACAGCGCCTGACTGCTCTGAGAAAAGGTCAAACTGGTGGACAAAAAGCGTCAACTGGTATTTCGACAGCGCAAGGCTCGGAAGAAAAAGGGCCAAGACGAGCGAAGACAAGTGGAAGTCTTGAAGGAGAAGCGACGGCAAGAAGAAAAACGATTCAGAAGAGAACGGCTCCGCAAAAGAATGAGAGCTGACCTCACCATGCATGACATTCTTGGGCAAAAAAGTGTCCGAAATCATCCGAAATCTATGCACATTAAGAAAGTTAAGCTATAGTTGATGGCATGTGAGTGGTGTTGACAATTGCCATGTTTAGCATGAGCACATAAATTGTTGCGAACTTGAGCGATTCCTATGTTGTGGACAATCCAGTCCAAGCCTTTTTGACTCTTCGAGTGGTCACAAATGGATTCACTTTCACTATAGTTTAATGTATTCATCTTATATGTGGCATCTGCTGATGACTCTGCAGGTGTTTCAAGTAACAAGAATCGATGGAGGAGGTGGGTAGCTGTGGCAGTTCTCATGGTGGTTGCTTTCCGTTGATCTCCAGCTTCCTCAGGATACAAAGATGGAGGATCAAGGCCCAATGAAGTTGGTAGGAGTTGCTGTTGTGGACCTTCCCCAACAAAAAACCTGCTTCCCATGGTTCAGTGCAAAATGGATTCCAGATTGAGATGATTGTTTCATTTGCAATATGCTTGCTTTTCCCTGAAGCATAGGAGGAAACCATCTACTGCTCTTGAAGGATGTTCTATCTATCTTTCTATTGGCTTGCCTTCAGGGCTCTGTTGTGGGTTTTGTCTTAGATGGTCCAAAACTGCCAATAGTTCAGATGAAACCAACACGCAACTCAGCTGTTTTGGAGGTGAATGCCACCAAGCGCCTAGCTTCTTTACCACCTTTACCCGAGGTGCACTTCTGAGCAACATTTGTTTGGGCTGCAGCTTTAGCAAGTCTGCAGGAGCGAGAACTTGAGCTCAAGAAGAATATCCGTAAAGCTAAGATGGTGTGTCAGCCTTGACTTTTTCATTCATCTCTGTAATTTCAGCACTGAAGTGATTGAAGTGAGATCTCTTATCCTGCTGTTCGTTGATTGTCGAAAGTCGCGGGCTTATACGGGGTGCAGCTGAGGAAACGGCGACCAGCCGATCAGAAACCTTGGCGCTTTGCCGCCCGTGGTGGCCGGTGGCAAGAGGCTGTTGGTAGAATCAATGACTTTCTGTGGCTTTTGAGGGAGTTTTGTTTTTTTTTACAGGCATGGGGAATTTGATTTGGAATCCCATTTTCATTTTTTTTGTTTAGGGAGGATCTCCATCCATGGGTTAATGATATGCCGTGAATTGTGGTGTTTTTTCAGGCCATTGGATTGCTCCGAAACTCTGTCATCCCGGTGGAGGTGCGGCACCTCCGGGTTTCCGCTTTTGGTTTCAGGTGTGGAACTGCTAGGTCTTTGTCAGACTTTCAAAACATTTCCAGGCAAAAGACTACCATTTTCTCATCACGGCGTGAGATTCTGAGCTTCAAATCCGCATATCTAAGCACATATCCACCCTTGACACTGACACCGTCATCGTGGTGAGGTGTGTGAAAGCTGGAGCTTGGAACCAGGTCTAAAGCTCAGCATTGACAGCACGGTGGTGTCTCTTTTGGCCAGTTCTCAGGCAGTTCAGCTCCTCCAAGAAATGACACCTCTTCAATTCCGACCTGATGCGCTTGGAGCTCGTTTTGCTATGTGATTACTGTGATTTACCTCGCGAGAATCTTGTTCTCTCTTCACTCTGAGTTGAGACTCTGCAGAATCCCATATTTTCACGTATATATTTACATATATAGTCCGTTGGAACTTGGTTACCCTCACATCTTCACTTTGGCTTAGGCCATGTTTCAGCTCCCTTATCCATGCAGTGGAACATCTTGACGACCCAAAGGAGGCATTCTCACCACGAAAACCTCATGGATGTCGCTGTTTGGTGGCGTGGCCAGGCCTTCAAAAATGTCATTGACATGGCACCGGAGTTGGATGCCAAGGTAGGGGGAATCTACACGATTTCTGTCTTTGAAAATGAGCACCAATTGTTTGGTAGAAGTCCAAACCAAAGGTTTTGCTTCGTTAAGTATTGCTACAGTAGTTTTTATTCCCACCAAGCCGTTGACAATGAAAAAAATCAGGGATTTGCGGCAGTTTTGGCTGCGTGCCAACGCTTAGATATGGTGCGGGCGCCAAGAAAACAGCCTGTCTCGAACTGTATCGAAATGGTTGCCAGCTTTCAGCCCTTTTGGCATGCGAAGAATGCGAAAAAAGCTCGCTCTTTCCTTGAGGTCGAAGGTCTTGACTTTCTCAAGACAGTTTTGGATCAGCAGATGCCGCTCAGCGTTTGGCAGCCTGGAGAAGCAAAGAATTGGATATGAAGATAAATGCAGATAATTTTAAAGGGAAACCTAGAAGCAGAATCAATGATATCAACGGTTGTTTGTGGTTCTTTGCACAGATTCCTTAGATCTGAGGAAGCGAGCTACATTCATGGCATCAACTTGTGCAGGAAGCTCATTGACACTTTTTGAAGAGACAGCAGTAGATCTCCATTGAGGGCATAAGGCAACCATTTCGAAAGACAAGAATCTGTAGACTCCACCATGTGCCAAGGTGCACGCTCTGGCGAGTGGGAGCTCTCTCTGGCAGTGCTGCATGAGGTGCGTCCAACTCCTTGAAGATTAACTTTTTTTTTGAAAAAACTCTTAAGAAAATGCAGGTTGTGAAAATTGGAAAACAATGCATTTTCTCATTCTTCGGGTACTCGTATTTGCTTTGTAGAGTTTCTGGAAGTTGCGAACTTCTGGCGCATGGCAAAAGTGTCTTTGAATCTATTTGCTGGTCCTTGGGCAAAGCAGCGCTTGATATCGTGACTGGTTTAATCAGGACCAGCTAAAGCAGCGCCAAGTAAATCGCAGACATGTGCACTTAACCTACATGTTTTTTGCTTCATGCCTTGGCTACACGCAAGTGCTTTGTAGAGTTTCTGGAAGTTGTGAACTTCTGGCGCATGGCAAAAGTGTCTTTGAATCTATTTGCTGGTCCTTGGGCAAAGCAGCGCTTGATATGGTGACTGGTTTAATCAGGACCAGCTAAAACAGCGCCAAGTAAATCGCAGACATGTGCACTTAACCTAATGTTTTTTGCTTCATGCCTTGGCTACACGCAAGTGCTTTGTAGAGTTTCTGGAAGTTGTGAACTTCTGGCGCATGGCAAAAGTGTCTTTGAATCTATTTGCTGGTCCTTGGGCAAATCCGGTCCTGGCGTTCTTGGTAGTTCCGGGAGCATTGGTGAGGTAGGCATAAGAGGCTGTGGGTGTTCTTTTGTTGAGTTTCCCTTCAGCCATTTTGAGCAGGTAATTGAATTTGGCATTGTTCGGGAAGTCGATTGGAAGCAACTTGGCAGCATGGGTCATCAGAGGCACAAGGATATGTCGAGTTTGTTTTCCAAGGATGCTGGGTGAGGCCAGACGTGCTTGTCTCCAGGCAAGCCTGAAAAGAGATGAGTTTTTTTGGGTTAAAAATCACACGATTTAGAGGGAAAGCTCTTCCTGGGAGGGGGGTTGGCATTGAGGGGTACCCTTAGATTTCCATGAAAACTGTTTGGACATTTACTTGAGGGCGGATGCTTCAACATTTGGATGCGAGTTGATAGGAAGAGGAAGGAAATAAACATGGCGATATACTGATGACCCCCAGGTTTTGAAGGATCGTCTGATATCAATGTAGATCGACCAACCGTGAAGAAAAGTTGTGAGAACTTCTCGCTGCAAGAGATAAACAGGTGAATCGCATCGCGAAGACCCATCGCAACAAGGAAAATGCGAGATGAACATTTGTTTCTTTCCTGGCATGAAAAGTTCAAAGACGCGCTGTTGATGCACACAATGCTACATCTTAGTTCGGATTGAATCCAAAATAATCTGGTGGGTCTGAGACATCTTGCATAGGCCTATGGCACAGGGCTGAAACAGTTTCTATACCCAACAAAACCCGAGAATTTGTGACTCTACAAGAAGTGTCATGACTGTGAGGCTGGTCAATGGCAGAGAGTGTTGGGATCTTGGAGGTGGAGGTGATAAATTCATTCGCCAATCCAAGGAGCTGGGCGAAAACTTTTTGTTGAGAAAAAACTCAGGTTGGAACTCAGCGAGCGCGGGAGTCGTGGCTCTGAGATCATGGGAGATATTTCGGTGTGGAAGAACGACGTCCATGAAAATTGTTAAACGGTTAAACGTTGAAGTTTCCAAGGCTCTGAGGACGCATATAGCTATGCCGTCCCTTGGTGCAGAATTCGGACATCTTCACTGATTAAATATTTCGATTGAATAAGATTTTATAATGATTTTGCAAAGTTTAGAATCAGATTCAGATCTGTAGATGTCTTCCATTTTGTTGTTTGCTGTGAGGCCCAAATGATAGCCCTTGGAAGGCTCAGCCAACTGCAGAAAGCCTATGATCTTTTCAAGGCTCGGTTTTTGATTCTGTGAAACGAAGAGTGAATATTTTAAAGCAGTTTTCCAGACAATTTGCCGAATTGGGATGATGAAAATTCCCTTTCTTGACCCTCTAATTAAGCTCTGCCTACTGCAGCTGAAGTGGGGGCTAGATCCCCAAACTCTTGGTGAGGAGATGGTCGAGGGCAACGTGACTCCGAATCAGCATGTGTCCGGGAACTTGGAAAAAACACCGAAACGGTGAATTTTCGAATGTCAAAATTTTCGTTGTCCGTTGGTTTTAGTTTTTTGTAAAAGCTGCAGGTATGCCGCGTTGATGGTGGATACAGATGATCAGAGTTGGCTCCGCGCCTTGCAATTGTTGGAGGATAGTGAACGCCGTGGTGTGGCGGCCAACGACGTGATGTTCGGCAAGGCATGGGGTCGCTGGCCGCGTACGGCGAAACGCAGGAAGATGTACGGACCATGGGGTGGTGTGTCCATGGATTCACATTACACCTACAACTGGAAAAGCGTGAGTTGAAAATTGTAGATGCAAAGATGGTGCTTTGCAGGCCATCAACTGTTGTGCAACTGCTGCACAGTGTGAAGCTTACAAGATGTCAGCGAAGAACACGAAGAGTTGGTTTGTTGCAGGGCATTCTGGATGCTTGAGGTGGGAGACTGCCTTATGCCTGTAACTGGACTTGGAATGTGGGATTGAGCAGGATTCCAGCCAATGGTCGGTATCAAATTAGAGTGGTAGACTCATGACTCATGTTTTTCAAAATATGGCATTCCCACGACTTCTCAGTGTTTTTCAGGTTTTGAGATGTTTTTTGGCTTCTATCCCAGGCACTAGCCATTGACTGAGAAGCTATTGACCTCCCCAGAAAGGATTGGAAAATCTGTAGTCCCAAACGTTTGTTTACTAGGAACTGGCTGTTGAGTAATCAATGTCAGGTTGCAAAACATGGATGCAACCTGTGGCATTTCTGGTGTGGCGCTCGCGAGCGCTGTAACTGCTTGCGGAGAAGGCTATGGATTTCTCTGGTGTTTTTTCAGGGTTTGAAAGTTGAAAGTAATTGAAAACGGCAAGGTGCTTGAGTATGCAGCCTGATGAAGACATGGTTGGTGCAAACAATTTCATCATGGTCTTGGTTGGAAGAGAGCTAGCTTCAATTTATCTCAGCGTGAGGCTTGAAATTACAACGCGTTGGGAGCTGAGATTGCAGATCATGGCAGCTGCAAACATCCTTGACGAATAGGGAGGCTATGCGTAAACAGATTTCAGAGCTGTAGTTCTAGTCCGCGGTGCCTTGTATGGCTTGTTGTTGTTGTTGTTGTTGTTGTTGTTGTTGTTGTTGTTGTTGTTGTTGTTGTTGTTGTTGTTGTTGTTGCTGCTGCTGCTGTTGTTGTTGTTGTTGTTGTTGATGATGATGATGATGATGATGATGTTGCTGTTGCTGTTGCTGTTGCTGTCGCTGTCGCTGTTGCTGTTGCTGCTGTTGTTGATGTTGATGTTGCTGTTGCTGTTGCTGTTGCTGTTGCTGTTGCTGTTGCTGTTGCTGTTGCTGTTGCTGTTGCTGTTGCTGTTGCTGTTGCTGTTGCTGTTGCTGTTGCTGTTGCTGTTGCTGTTGCTGTTGCTGTTGCTGTTGCTGTTGCTGTTGCTGTTGCTGTTGCTGTTGCTGTTGCTGTTGCTGTTGCTNGTTGTTGTTGTTGTTGTTGTTGTTGTTGTTGTTGTTGTTGTTGTTGTTGTTGTTGTTGTTGTTGTTGTTGTTGTTGTTGTTGTCGTCCTTGTTGTGGATCTGTGATGCAGCCCTCAAGCAAAAAGCACTGTATTTTCAATGTCTTTGGCCTTTCCTTCAAAAAAGCACCGTAGGGGGACATATTGGAAAGCCGAAGAAAAGCCTCTCTTCTTCGCAGCAATTTTCTCACCAAACTTCATTCATCTGCAATGGTATTGCATTCCGGGTGGGAAAAAGCTGGCATTTACTGTGTTTCTGAGCTTTTCGTCAAACTCTTTTTGAGCGGAGTTGCAAAAAAGACAGTGTTTCTCCGGCATTTTGTACTCACATGGTATCTTGAAACATCAAACAGAATAGGAAAAACCGCCCAAACTGCACATATCTCCATTTTTGACTCTCCCTCTGCAACAAAATCAAATACAGGTATTTTCAAGGTAAACCCTGAGAAGAACACAAGTCAGTCAATGCTTTGTAGCGTGCAGCGCCAAAAGTGCAAGCAACACCAAAAAACACTGGGTACTAGTAGCTTTTCTTCTCTTCCAAGTTTTGTGTGGATATAGAATGAACAAAAACAATAATATGTATATCTGTATGTTATACACAGATAATATGTGTATACAGGTACAATACGTATATAATTATATATTTATATATACATACATACAATGTACAGTACATTTCAGGCAGCAATTGAAAGTCAACCAGGCTATCAAGCTTGTGGAAACACCTCCGACATCAGTGGAACCAGATGCGGAGCTTTGGAATGCCACATCCTCAGACAATCAAGCTTTCCGCTTGACAATCACATTCCCATTTAGGGATCATACAGCTCATACACAGTATTATCTAAGTATGCAATTTTGCTAGTAGTAAATAAGTAATTATGTATATGTGCATATGTATGTATATGTACATCATAGAAGCCTATAAATATTTGTTGTATTTGCTATTAGGTGTCCCTTGAAAAGGGATCCTTCAAACTTTCTTGCGGTTTACGTCCCAAACTCCTGGCCTTAGGCTGCTATTTGTGCCTGCTCTGGGAATAGCAGGAGGGAAAATCTGTAGCAAGGATTTAGAGTAAGATCTTCTTAGATCACATCTTTGAAACTTGGAGAATGCTGACCATTTGTGCATATTTTACACATATTTAGTGGTGAATCTCAAATTGACAGCCCTACGCGTGTGATGGTATACCTTGCAGGCTGGCAAGCAAGCTGCTGAAGTCAATGAAGGAGCATCCAAACAGACAACAAGAGAGAGTTGGTGAAAAGCGTATTCAAAACTCAAAGCTGAAACATGGATTTTTTGGCATTTGACCTTTCTTGTTTCTTTCTAGTTGGTCTTTGGGTTGCATGTTCCTATAGACGCGAACAGGCCAAAAAGCTCAAGCCAAGCGTGGAGTGCTACAACAGCGCCCTCAATGCCCTGCGACAGGACGAGGTTTGGAACATGGCGTGGACAGGTGTTTGAAATGTGAGGTTGTCCGATGACCGAGGAATCTTCGAGCCAAAATAGCGTGAAGCGTTTGCTCCACTTGATGCAGAAGGACTGCAAATTTTGTTGAGAAAAAAACTGGATGACATAGGTGATTTGTATCTACTATAAAACTAACCAATCAACCAATCAACCAACAAACCAATCAATTCGCCGAGTTTGGTGAAGTCAAGTCCTGGGACGCAAAAAACCAGGATGGCCTACAGCCAAACACTGCCGGCCTACCTCGGAGCTTCAGAAGGTGGACAAACTCCCAGATTTGTCGATTCACTTAGGTTACTCTCAACGCAGCCTTGGGTGTCTATGTCTTCACCTCAGACATCGTTGAGTCGAAAAGGCAGTTGGTGCTTTTGAGGAGTTCCTCTTTGTCATTTGCCACTAACAAAAAAGGTCGTTTGGATGTTTTTTTTGGATCAGAACTGTGACTTAGTGGATACATGGCAAATGGCCCAAAAGATATGTAGCCATATGTGACTGCAGAGAGGGTATTGCTGCATTTACCACCATGTAAACTACATTTATCAATGAGCTTGACGAAGCGAAATCTGCAGGTAGAGCAAGGACAGTGGCAAGAGGCCGAACTTGGCATTTCGTGATTTTCACCAAGTTACAACGCTTCAAGTACTAGCCCCACGGGTCCAGCATATCGCAAAGCCCTGTCAGGCTTTGGCGTTTGCAAGTCAGCTTTACAAAGACAGCATCGCACCCTCAGAGGTTGCTATGATTTCATCTCAGACTGACATAGTCGGGAACATATGATTGTAAATTGGCGGAGTCAATTGCAACATTATTTCTACGTTCTCTTCTTTGTGAATGTCCTGAGTTTCATGAACAAAGCTTGCATTCAATTTCGAGTTGTCTTGAAAATGAACTTTATCCGTTTGCCTTTCTTTTTTGGTTTCAAGATTGAAAGCTGGCTTGCATTTGGGCAAGCACCATTTGTGGGAAAATTCGAGATTTAGGGGGGCGCAGCATGGATTTCGATGATGATGAGTCTTGGCACAGCTTCCCTCCAAGACCTCCACCTCCGAAGTTCAGTCCTGAAGAAGCTGCAAGGCATAGTCGAGCCATCTTTGAGCAAGACCTGCCGAACCGTGCTCTACGCGGACCTAAGCTCCCCTGGGAGGTTGGAATCATGGCTACGATCTTTGGCGAGGGCGACCCCTATGGCCTGCCTTCACTGCCCG
>DF246255.1:1397-11799 GCA_000507305.1 Breviolum minutum Mf 1.05b.01
ATTGATTGACTGTGGTATCAGGACAATACTTGGGTGTCTCTTTTTACATATCCATGCAATGCTGAGACACAAGCCCGAATGAATGGAAGTATGGTATTCTATTTGCTGCTGAAGAAGTTGTGAGAGCCGGGGTATTGAGCTACGCGCCAGTTAGTGAGAGCGAACACGTTTCACTGTTTCACCCTTCATAGATTGGACACGTTTTGTTGGTTTGGTGTTGGTTGTGTTGTTTGGGGGGGTTGTTTGGTTTGCCTTGTGTGCTTCCTGTTTTTTTCTGTGCCCAATCTGTGCGACCGTGTTATCAATCGATGACTAGTATAGCATATCTCCATGACTGCCACTGTTGTTACAACGAGCGCAGCATTGTCCAAAAAAAAAACAATGTTTGGCTTTGATGGGTCTTCATCAAGTTTGTGGCCATGGGACGAATTCGTTTTCAGAATTAGTTTGACAACATGAGTTTCCACTTTTTGGAGATGTTTTCACCTGAAAGGATGAGAGTTTTGACCTTTTTGGTCATTTCGTTTTGCCAACACTTGGATTTGAGAAGTAGTTTGCAACCAAGATGTTGCCTTTTGAGTTTGAAGGTAGTTTGCAACCAAGGGGTTGCTTTTGAACAGATTCAAACCTTTTCGTTTGCACTTTGGCTCCCAAAGACAGGAAAGACATGTCATGGGGAGCAAGTTACCAGAACAGCAGTCACGACATTTCGTTTTGTGTGTTGGTGAAAAGGAAGCTTTCTGTGCTGTGAAGGTTTCGTGTTTTACCTCCAAGGACTTGACGTGTTTGGACTTGTTTGGAATGACCGCGTTTCCGAGCGTTGCGTGGTCTCTGGGAGGTTTTGGCTGGTTCCTTCCTTTGCGCTTAAGGTTCGCTGGTTGGCGGGTGTTAGATTTTCACATGGTAGCGGAGCTTGTTTGTCTGGAACTTAACGTTTTGAGAGTTTTGCCGATGTTGGGACCTCATCAATTGGCAATGGTGAGGCAGTTTGTGAATGAGGGCATGCAATCTCAATTTCGTGGTATTCCTGAAAGTTTTGGGGAAAATCCGTTGAGTAGATCCCCCGAAAGGTTTGCCCAAAATGAATTTATGGGACAGTCATTACCGTTCGGAAATGCATATGGAGAGAACGGTTGGATACCACAAGATGTGTTTTCTAAATCAGAAAAGTGGATTGGTAATCCGCCAGTGGCCCACACGAGTTCGTGGACCTCAAGAGAGAGCGGAGTGTTGGGATGGTTAAATTACACCAGTGAGCTCGCATCGTGGGCAATGCAGGCCAGCTTGGAGTTTGGACATGAAGTTCAACACGCATGTCGTTGGCCGGAGTCCATTGAATGGATTTCTATGACTCAGCAGCAGAGGGCTCGCAGTATGAGGCTCATGGCTATCCTGAAGAGCACATTCAGTGGACACCCAAGGACGTCGACATTGATCAGTGCGTTTTCAGAGGGCATTGTTTTATCTTCAAGTGGGATGGAAAGCAATGTTGGGCTTCAAGCTAGCAATGGCTTCGAGTTGATGCGTCAACTCACGTTGGAGTACTCTGTGAAGACGAGGAGTGAAGCTCTTAGTTTCAGATCGGCTATTGCAAATCGGACATTTACGTTGTCGGCAAGTGAGACGAGCCCTGCTTCAGTAGTGACAGACACGATTCGTCGTTTGGACTATGAGGCAGCCAGATTTCAGAAACTTTTGGGAACTTTGCCGAAGAACATTGATGTGACAGGTCTGCAATTGGCTGAGCCAGACTTATTGGCTATCATGTTGAGAAGTCTTCCTGAGGCAGTGCGCAACTTTGTGTTGCATCATGCAGGTGGAGACACTTATCAGTCGTTCAGGTCTGCTGCACAACGTTGGGAGCAGCAACAGAGAATGTTTCAAGAGTTTCATACCAAGAAAGGCATCTCTCAAGTTGTTGATGGAGCAGAATGGTATGATGTTAGTGGTGACACCGAGTATCACATCGAGGCAGTTCAAGGAGATCGGTGTGGTAAGTGTGGCAGCCGTAAGCATTCAAGTGAGTCATGTCAAGTGGATTTGGCGAAGGTCAAATGTTTTAGATGTCAGGAGTTTGGCCATGTGGGCCTCAATTGTCCAAAGAATCGTGAGAATGGAAAAGGAAAGAAGGGTCTTTCGAAAGGAGTTCAAAAGGGTGACCGTTTTGAGAAAGGAAAATCAAAGAGTAAGTCGTCTAAAGGGTCTGGTTCAAAAGGAAAGTCTGGGAAAGGCTTTGGCAAAAAGGGAAAACTTAACGAAGTTTCATGGAATGAAGAAGATTCATGGTGGTATGACAACGAATGGGATCCACATGAGCATGATTGGTCATGGGGTGTTGAGCAAGTAGGTTGGAATGAAGGCTTTTATGACAGTGATTGGACTTGGAATGAGGGTTCAAATTGGAGTGAAGCCGCTGTATGGAATGAGACAAAGGGTTCTGAAGAAACTGGAAAGCATGTTGAAGATGAAAAGAGTGGTTCCAAGACGGTAGGAAGTTTGACACTTCATGCAATTTTTCATGAGAGTTTTTGTGAAGAAGAGTTTTCGCATGTGGGATCGTTGTGTCTGCAGCCGTTTGGTCGTTTGGATGACGATGGTTCAGGTATGCCGCAGCCATTTGGTCGCTTGGAGAACGTCTGTGAAAGGGATCGCTTGGAGGACGTTTCGTTGAGGCCGCAGCTGTTTGGTCGTGGTCGTGACGTTTTGGGAAGTGATCGCCTTGAAGACGTGTCTTTGTCGCCGCAGCCGTTTGTGGTAGGTGCAGCAAGTGGCAGGCAGTTGAACTCGTTGGGACCTTATGTGCATCTTGGTTTTCAGTCCGAATCTTACCCACAGTTTGTAGTGAAGCCGTCTCTGTCGTTTGGTGATGCAATTTTAGAAGATTATGACAGTGAGGGTTTCCATGAGGGTTTGGTTCATACTGATTCCAAGAGGGTTTGCATGTTTAGGGTAAGAGATGACCATGTCTGCAATCATGATACCACGTCTTTTGAGCATAGGTTTGTCAAGTTTTTTCCCATTGTGTTTCCTCTCTTGTCAGAACTTAGCCTGTCAGCGGATTCGACGTGGTGGTTGCTGGACTCCGGTGCAGCAGTGACGGTTCTTTCAGACGCTCACTTTCCGTTGTTTGGAACTCAGATTGAAAAGTTTTCAGATGAAGGGAAGTTTAAAGCAGCTAATGGAAGTTCTGTCAAAATGAGGGGTTTAGCGACAGTCACATTGCAATTTCAGATGCTTGATCCTGACAGTGGTGGTGTGTCTTGGAGATCGGCGACTATGCAGGTTTTAGTGGGCCAGACGCATCATAACATCCTATCAACAACAGCACTTGCAGATTCAGGATGGATTTTTAGCCAATGGAGAACGGGTTGTGAAGTTAGGCATGAAGAATCTAATCAAGTCATGACTGAAACGGTTTTTCATGCTGGATGCCCATGGGTTAGGATGTATCCATCGACTAGAGCAGGTAGCAGTAGTGACAGGAATGTTGCATGGCATGTATCTCAGTCTGACGTTGTTCGGTTTGAAGAGGCGCCAGTTCAACCACTTTCACCAGCTGTGGAGGCACAGCTAGAGATGCACAGGAGACAGGGGCACTTTCCGCACCACCCGGCTTGCACCGAGTGTGCTCGTGGTCGAGGAGTTTTTGCACACAGGCGCCGTAAGAAAGATTCAGTGGAATGTGAACTTCAAGCAGACTTCTGTTTTCTGTCGAGACGTGGAGAGATTGTTGAAAGTGATGATGCACATGAACGCAACATAAAGATCCTAGTTATCACAGAAATGTTGTCAGGTTGCATAGCTTTCATCGTTGTCACTGATAGGAGGGATCAAGTTCAGACCCAGGTCTGCAGTTGGTTGGACTCTTTCGGATTGATGTCGCACCAAACCTCCATCATCCTACATACTGACGATGAACGCAGTGTAGGAGAACTTGTAGGTCGATCCTCAAAGCATTACCTCTTTCAGATTCGTCGAGCCGCACCTCAACAACATAGATCGATAGGTGGGGCAGAGCGTGGAGTGAGAAAGCTCAAAGAGGGGTTATCTGTGCTTCGGTCTGACCTGAACAAGCAAGGATATGATGTGAGGTGCTCGTTTGAAGGCCTAAGAGATTGTCTAACGTATCTCTCTCTGATGCACAACCACTTCGGGAGAGCAGGTGGCACCAATCTTTCTCCACTTGAGACGTCTGCAGGTAGAGCTTTGTCGAAACCCACGGTGTCTTCTTTCGGTTCGGTCGTCCTTGCAGAGCTTCCTGACTCGATCAGGCAATATGCTCCAAACGAGACCCGCAATGTGGAGGCGGCATATGTTCACCCTGGCTTGGGGACAGGTGCAGCTGTTGAGGGTTTGTTGAGAGTGGATGGTCAACTTCAGCTCAGACGTTTTTATGCTCGCAATGTGAGGGAGATTTCGCCGTTGACTTGGAAGGCTGAGCTTTGTAAGTCGGTGTTGATCCCTGTTGAAAGGCTTGTTGACCATGACACAGTTGAGCCACCGTTGTTGCCTGTTCCCGATCAGCTTGGTGGACATGATGAAGGCTTGTTTGGTGAAGAAAAGGTCGAGGATCAACCAGTTGGTCATGAGTACTCGCCCACGCCTGAGCATGAGTTGGAAGATCTTGACTTGGATATGAAAGATGATGACGAAGATGAATATGTTCCAAAGAGGAAGTCAGCTAGGACAAGGGTTTCTAAGAGACCTAATGCAGCCACTCATGAAGATGTTGAGAAAGATGCAAAGAGAGTTTCTAGAGACATGATGTTGACACCGAACTGCCCCGCCTGTCAATCAGGTATGAATGCACCCGGCATTCGCCACAGTGCTGCTTGCAAGAGGAGACAGAAACAGTTGAGGGAACAACTTGAGTCCAGTTCTCCTGCCTCCGGGCAGCGTAGTGAAGGGGTTGGGGGAAGTGGTCCTGTTGTTTTTCAGCCTGCTCCCGAGCAGCCTGTTGATGTAGGTGAGGCACAGAGGTTGGAGTTTCAGGGACAGAAGCGTCAGAGTGACACGTCGTTGGAGCTTGAGGAAGACTTGAAGGGCGAAGTTGAAGACATGGAAGTCGAAACGCTGTCGTCGCTAGGTTTTCTTTGGCTTGACAACTCAGAGCCCGTTGTGATCCCTGACGAGAATGAGTTTGACTACAGGTCGCCTGCAACTTCGCCCTTGATGTTTGATGAGTGTGTGTCGTCCATCAAGTTTCATGGGAATGATGTGAAGTCTGAAAGGATAAAGTTGTGCAATAAGGAGGTGCTCTTGTGGCATCCCACGGAGGCTGTTGACGATACCACTCTGATCCCGCTTGATCCCGCTTTGACAGTTGAAGGCATGAGAGAAGAAATCCGCAACATGACAAAGCGTTGTGTTGGTCGTGTTGTGTCTGGGCATGATGTTGAGCTTGCAAAGAAGTCGAATGTTGGGCTACGAGTTATCCCTGCACGATGGGTCACAGCTTTCAAGACAAGTGATCGAGTGCGTGCTAGGGTGGTAGCAAAGGACTTGCGTAGCAAAAGTTCGGCCAGAGAACTTGGATTCTCGAGTCCGACACCGTCGTGTGAGATTCTCCACATTGTGCTGTCGATTGCTTCTGAAAAGGGGTGGAGGATGAGATCGTTAGACGTCAGTCATGCATTTATGCATAACCCACTCCCTGGGCAAGTAAGGATCATTCTGAAACTTCCCCAAAGCATCAGCACTTTGACAGGAGAGTTGGCGTACTTGGACTTGCTTCGGTCCCTCAACGGATTGAGGGACGCCAGCCTACACTGGCTACAGCTTCTTTCCAGTACCATTACCCATCTGGGGTTATGGGCAGATGAGTACGAGCCATGTTGTTACCAAGGTCACGTCTATGATGGCGACTCGATCCTAGGTACAGTCATCCTGGTGGTGTACGTCGACGACATTTTAATGTGCTCTTCATCACGATCGGCAGAGGAGAAAGTTGTGCAGGCCATTTCAGCGGTGGTACCAACAAAGACGACAGGCTGTGTGTTGCCGTCCGGTCAGGGTGGTGGACGACTCCAATTCATTGGAAGAACCATTGAGAGAACGTCGGGTTGTGATTCGGTGTTCGTCTCGGTTGGGGTTGAATACTTGAAGTCGACGTTCGAGGAGTTCCAAGTGAGCAAAGGATCGAAGTCAGTGCCCGACGTTGCCAGTCATCTTGAGAAGGTTGACGAAGCTTCACTGAGACCGTTGTCGCCCGAAGCTTACTCTAGGTTCAGGAAAGGACTTGGTCGTTTGCTTTGGCTATCCCAAACGAGGGCCGATGTTAAGGCCTGGTTGTCGTTGATTGGCAGCCAGCAGTCAAAGCCAACTCAAGGGACAGAAGCAGCTCTGAAAGCTGTGTTGAGGTTCTTGTTTGGTGATGGTGATGTGATCTTGGAGTTGCCTTCTACAAGTGAGTTGTTGGTTGAGTTGGGTTCTGATGGAAATGTCCGGCCCGCCTTTCTTCAAGTTTTCACGGATGCATCACATGCACCGTACCGGTTTAAAAACCGTAAAGGTGTGTCTGGACAAGCTATCTTCTTCAAAAGATCCCTGATACGGTCGGTATCAAAGCAACAACAGGCCACGGCTTTAAGCTCGTGTGAGGCGGAATTGTATGGTCTCCAGCAGGCCACACAGGATGCCACAGCCATGAGTCGGGTTGTTCACCGTGTCTTGTGGGGAATTGGAGATGTTAGTGAGTTTGAGCCATTGATCCAAGTTGAGTCGGACAGTTCGTCGGCATTGCAGCTTGTGCAGGGACTTGACTTGCCTCGTCGTTCGAGACACGTTGAGATTAGCTTGATGTGGTTGAGGTCCCAGGTAAGTGAAGGTCATGTGGTGCTGAAACATCACCCGGGAGTGACTAACATAGCGGACATCTTCACGAAATGCCTGGGGACTCAGTTGTTTGAACGTCATAGGCTTGCGCTTGGTTTTCGACATCGTGACTTTCCTACGATTGATCCTGTCTTGAGCTTGGATGAAGAAGAGTTGTTTTTGGTCGAGGAGTTGCAAGTTGGGGGCATTGCGCTTGTTGAAGTTTGTTGTGAGCCTGAGTCGAGCTTGAGTGTGGAGTCGTTGCGTCGTGGACATCGTTACATTGGAGTTGTGAAGGATGTGCAGTCCGATGAGTTGTTTGGTGAAGTTCGGAAGAAAGTTCGAGAGTTTCGCCAGGCAGGGTTGTGGGTTCACGTGCATGTATCAACACCTTGTTCGTCAGGTAGTCCTTTGAAGAACTTCTCGCAAGAGAGCACTCCTACGATCGCAGATCTTGAGTGGGAAAAAAAAAGCATCATAGGTTCGGTCGGTCGGTTTTTGCAGCTTGGAAGGTCGAAGTCATTTGAGCTCCCATTTTACAACAAGATTTGGTCAAGACCGCAGGTTGTGGAGTTGTTGCAGTCACACCAGCTTAGTCATGGATGTCAAGTGTTTTTGTGTCAAATGGGTGTTGTAACAGACTCCGGTCTGCCGGTAGGTAAATCTTTAGGAATTGCCACGACTCATTTCAGTTTTGCACGAAGTTTGCACCGAAGATTTGGAACATGCAGGTGTGAGGCTCATGCGTCAATTTCTGAGATCAATTTTACTGAGACGGCGAAGTATCCGGCTGTACTAGCAAAGGCGATGCTCAATGCTGTCCAGGTAGCAAGTCGAGATCCGTAGCCGTTTTGTGATGCATGTCTGGTTGGGTTTCAGTTTTTTTTGAAGCAGTGGTAATCACCTTAAGGGTCGTCACCTTAGTAGCTTCCGTTGTGACCAGACTTGCAGCATGGTTGTGGATGTGTAGCATAGTTTGTTTTGCAGCTTGAGATGTCATTTTTGCATACCAGTTTAAAAGGGGGGGAGCATTTTGGCGTCTTGGGATTTTTCATGTCAGTGATTCAGATTTTGCATGAGTTTCAAAGTGGTTTGTGCCGTGTTTTTGGCCTTTTTGATTTCAACACAAAACAACCAAACAGATCAGCGTGGTGGACCTTAGTTGTGGCTGGTCACTTAGTTCCGTTGCAGCTGTGATGTCAAGCAACATGTCAACAGCAGTGAAGTCAGTTTGTCAAAGACAATATAGACGCGTGACCGCACGGATGTGACTGTTTTTTTTTTGGGTCTTTCACGGGCAGAACGCTTCCTGGTTGTTTGGTTGTTGTTGACTTTGAATCTTCCTGGAAAGCCAGGGCACTCGGGTTGTCAGTGGGCGTAGATTTCGCCATGGCTTCGAAGCGAGGTGGCAAAGATGCTTCTTCATACCCAGCAGGTCGTATGAGCATGGATGAATACAAACAATTAGGTGGGTTGCTGCAGAAAGCCAGAGATGAACGCAGGTTGGGGGAAATCCTTGTCTTCGCCAATGTTGAAAAGGAGACTTTGGAACAGCTCCAACGATACCAGCAACCGATCGTCATGCCGAAGTCCAAGGCCAGAGCTTCAGCAGGGGCAGCGTCTTCAACAGCTGCAGATGGTGGAGCTATGACAGACGCCTCAAAAAGGCGATTGCCAGAGGACCCTGAATGGGATGATGCTGAGCTGGTGATGGATGCAGAGGATGTGGCTCGTCTCATTGCCGAGCAGCAAGTGCTATCCTACACTGGTGATGTGGAGCCGCCTGTCCCGTTTGAGGGCAGTGGCTATGGACAAGGCCCCAATGCTGAGGTTGACAGGTCTTGGTTTCCAGCTCTCTCCTATGATGACCTGGACCTGAAGTACAAGTTGCCACCATCGGTGACTTCGACAGCTATGTGGGGCAACACGGTTTGCGTTTTGCCCAAATGGAAGTCCATGGAATGGACGTATGAGCATATGACTCGTCTGGCTTTGTCAGGTAGCCGTGAGATGATGGCATACCTGAAGGGGCTTAAGGCGACCTACGCACAAGCCTACCTGGAGCGGGGACCGAAATCCCCAGGAATCGACATGGCTGGGTTCTTGGGAAGATTGAAGTTCATGGAGGACCCTGACAATCTCCCGGTGGAAGGCTTCAACAGGGTGCTGGCCAACCAGTGATTGGCAATGGTGGGTGGCCTCGTTGTGGGTTTTCTTCAGCTGTTTGGCGATGCAATCAGTGCTTGAGGATTTCTGTTAGAGGCTGAGCCATGGCTTTATTTTAACTATGAGCTGCAGTGTGGGGCCAATTTTACTTTTGAAGCCATGACTGGAAGTTTTCGTTTTTGGATGAAAGCTTTGAAGATGCGTGGCAGGCATTTTTGGTTCTGCATGGTGTGGCAGGCACTACGATGTTCGTGAGTGAGTCTTGAAATCCGTCTTGGAGAGATGGTTGGTGGCTCAACTATGCATTGGCTTTGCGGTGAAGTATTTCATAGCTGGCTTTGCAATGGTGGTGAGTGATGACGATTCAACATATCGAAAGGGGGTGTGAAAGGATGGTACCCATGCTATAGCGATATGTTGGAGTCATGGATTTCTGCACGCAGTGCTCAATACTTTGTACAATGTTTGGCTTTGATGGGTTTTCATCAAGTTTGTGGCCATGAGACGAATTCGTTTTCAGAATTAGTTTGACAACATGAGTTTCCACTTTTTGGAGATGTTTTCACCTGAAAAGGATGAGAGTTTTGACCTTTTTGGTCATTTCGTTTTGCCAACACTTGGATTTGAGAAGCAGTTTGCAACCAAGATGTTGCCTTTTGAGTTTGAAGGTAGTTTGCAACCAAGGGGTTGCTTTTGAACAGATTCAAACCTTTTCGTTTGCACTTTGGCTCCCAAAGACAGGAAAGACATGTCACGGGGAGCAAGTTACCAGAACAGCAGTCACGACATTTCGTTTTGTGTGTTGGTGAAAAGGAAGCTTTCTGTGCTGTGAACGTTTCGTGTTTTACCTCCAAGGACTTGACGTGTTTGGACTTGTTTGGACTGACCGCGTTTGCGAGCGTTGCGTGGTCTCTGGGAGGTTTTGGCTGGTTCCTTTGCGCTTAAGGTTTGCTGGTTGGCTGGTTTCAAAAATCGCGCAGCGAAAAAGGTTCCAGGAACTCCTTTCGAGCGATGAAGGCTTCAAGCCCCTTCAAGCCCCCTTAGGTGAAGCCGTTTAAACCTCTTGAATCCACCTTCAAGCCCTGCAAGCCTCTTCAAGGTGAGGCCCCCTTCAAGCCCCCTTGAAGCCCCCTTCAAGCCCCCCTTCAACCTCCTTGAAGCCCTTAAAGCCTCCTTGAAGTATGGTTTAGCAGGGCCAGACTTGGGCTTCACCGACCCCTATTTTGGGCTAATCCATTCTTTCCAATGTTTTTATTGTGAAAGGATGGTACCCATGCTATAGCGATATGTTGGAGTCATGGATTTCTGCATGCAGTGCTCAATACTTTGTACAATGTTTGGCTTTGATGGGTTTTCATCAAGTTTGTGGCCATGAGACGAATTCGTTTTCAGAATTAGTTTGACAACATGAGTTTCCACTTTT